>OX377202.1:98802507-99098208 GCA_947396885.1 Heligmosomoides polygyrus polygyrus | reverse complement strand
GAAAGCCATGTGCAGCTCTATTTTGGTTTGAACTAGCTAACTCATCTACAAGAGTGGTATACACCGTTTACCTAATCACGAATGCTGAATCATAATATCAAATGTTATGTATGATCTCGTGTAAAGCTGTTGAACCAAAATTGGTATACTTCTTTATTCGGCTGACGTTTCTGCGTAACCGCCTTCTTCAGAGCCTGGAAAAGACAAAAGAAGTTGGAAAAACCGCCGAAGATCGTTTCAAGTTACAAAGCTCCAGGAGCAAGTGATAGAATGAGACAAGAAAGGGAGTAAGGCAACCCGACTGACCTTATGAGACAGCCGAGAGAATGCTAAGTCACCCTCGGATGGAGAAAGGCGTAGATGATTGAGACCCTCCCTTCGGGCCACATCCTCAGCGACCTTCTCGTTGGCGTTCTCCTGAGTGAAGGCCACAGAGGTTGGCAAATGGAGCCATCTTTTGGATAACGGCCACACGCTCCCTTTTTCTGTTGATTGCGGACTTCTTGAACGCAATCCACAACGCCTCCGGGTCTTACGCGCTGCGATATCGGTCTTGCTAATATCTTCACCTCCACCCCATTCGTTGCGCCGTTGTGGATTCGCAGTCTGTGCTCTACCAAGGGAGTAGAGACCTTGCACTTATTCAACCCATCCCCGTGTTCTTTTAACCTGACCCAAAGAGGTCTGCCCGTCTCGCCGATGTATTCTTCCTTGCAATCGGAATCAAATGTTAAATCTGTTTCGGTTTCGTTCCAGTTCTATGGAACCATTCAAGAGCAATACCACACGAATTTCTCGTTATTAAGGTCATTCGCCTGTTGAATTCACAAGGAAAGGTTCCCAGCTCATGCGAGCTTTTGCAATGCTCTTTTGACAGGATGTAGAGCCGTGTAGGCGCAGTTTAGAACTACAGTTAGATTTTGCTGAACACTTTTCTAAAGATTCAGAAGGGGTCAATATAGATTGTACTTCTCTAAGCCTAAGACCACGGCAAGAGCTGAAAATTTCACAGTTAGAACAGGGTAAGACTACCTCCCTCCCGAAATCCAAATATTCCTTCAAACACATCGCAGCAAAACAAACTCTCTGTGCGTAGGTATTCAGGAGCTACTTTTATTGTTAGTTTTGGTGCTTGTTGTATTGCAGTTTTATTTCACTCCTGTATTATAAGGCCCTGTTTATACTTCGTCGCGGTGCGACGCGATGGTCACGCAATGAGGCCAAATTGATCGATCGCGTCGCACAATCAATATGGCCACTATACGTGGCATCGCGTCGTGCCGCGACGAAGTATAAACGGGACCTAAGAGTGGGCGCGTGGAGGAGGCGCCGGCTGTCGCGTGCACCCGATACCAGGTTCCTAGTTCGGATTTCCCGCCCAGGCCAACCAACCCTTCCATCCCTCCGAGGTCGGTGAATTGGTACCAGACTTGTCTTGGAAGGATAAAGCACTGACTTGTACATCGGCTGGCCACCGCAAGTCATTGTATGGCCAAATACGCATTCAACACGCCTTCACGACATCCCGTAGAAGTAGAATGCGTGGCGCATCCCAAAAAGGATTGAATAACGCCGTCCTTTATCCTTTATCCTTTATTATAAGTGTATTTCAACAAATAAATAAATAAAGATCGGAAAAAGAGGAGTGAAAAGGTGTGCGCAACACTCATCAGCCCCTATGACACCGGACGAGAGGTGTATCTGTTGTGCAGTCGGTAGGAGTGCCGCCTCATAGAAGCACACCGGCATGGTTTTGAGCTCGAGTCCGCGAACCGCCAATATTTTTGCACATATCACTTTGTTGTTATTATGCTTTCCCATGATCACAGCAGTCAATTTTAGACCATCAATGCTTATAACAGATCAAGGCTGTCTATTTGCGCCTTCACATGTGTTGGGTTTTCAACGACGTGTATCTGCACCATATCAATACATGTGAAAACACAAATAGACAGCCTTAACTTGTTGTAAGCATTGATGGTCTAAAATTGACTCCTGTGATCATAAGAAGGCGTAATAACAACAAGCTAATACGTGCAAAAGTTTTGTCAGTACGCGGACTTGAACTCAAAACCCCGCCGGTGTGCTCTTACGAGGCGGCACCCCTACCGACTGCGCCATCGAGGCACATCTCGTGCCGGGGTTGACGTGGTTGCGCACATGTTTTCGCAACTCTTCTTTTCCGGCATTTAGAAAAGCGTTCAGCAAAAGATAAGTGTAGTTCTGGACTCCCCTCACACCGCCCTACATCCTAAATAGCAAAATAGCTTCACAAAAGCTCACCATGAGCTGTGAACCTTTCCTTGTCAAACCACAAACGAAAACAGGTGTTAGAGCAATGCATAATGTGCTGCCCTTTGAACGACATTCTCCTGTGCCTAAGTACCAATCGAACGCAGGTGCTTACAACCGCCAATTTCACAGGAAAATTACCATTAGATATCAGCTAACTATTCCTAGAAGGTATATCTATGACACAGAAAAACGCATGCTGTTGCGATTCTGTTATATGAAAGAAAATACATAAGAATATTTCAGGAGAAAACCAAAAACTGCACTTTGGGAACTTGAGCTCAACCTATGGAAAATGGCTGCAATAAAAGCGGAGCGAGCCCGTGACTCGTTTCTCGGATATAACGTAGTCGAAGGTGTGACCTTTTAACAAATATACACCATTTTCACGTTAAATTGAACTCTTTTACAATTAAAGTGGACACCTTTCAAATCCAATTGAACATTTTCCACCTCAAATTGGAGACTCTTCCAAACAAGCAAGAAAAATTTTGCCTTACTTTCTTTGCATTTTTTGCAGTTTTAAGCCATTATTTTTATATAAAATAAAAATACTATAAAATTTCAAACAATGTGTTTACTTATTATATAGGTGAACTAAACTTCAGAAAAATCATACTAAAATTTTACATAGAAAAGAAACAATAGAAAATTATTCTAGCCTTTTTGGAGAGTCTCTTTCCTTCTTTTTCTTTTATGTAAAAGAAGCTTATTTCAGGTTGGAAAGGTCCGCTTTAATTTCAAAAGTGTTAGTCTAGCTTAGAAGAGTGTTCAACTTGACTTTAAAATTGTGAAATTAAATCCGACGCCTTTGCGAGAAATTGGAAGCCGCCTTTTTCTGTGGACCCCGATAAATGTATAATGCGATTAAAAACATCTTTGAAATTCCCGAACCTTACCATTAGCATTTCAGATTCTGGTGATTTTCACTAGAATGAGTTTTCGGATAATTCACATAACTAAATCTCTTCTCTTCGGTTCTGCACCCGATCGGATAGAATATTAGATTTCTGATCGAAATCAGTTACCTGAATTAGTCAAAAATCTGTTACAAATTATAAATAAATTACCCTCATTCCAATTTTTATTTTTTAAAGGACTCCGGCTTTTCAAAAATGTCATTACCCGCATGATCATCCGTTTATCCAAAGATTGAAGAAAAGACAAGTTCGAATTATCCAGATCGGCGTCGGACCCATTGTACATGCAAGACCTGCGACCGGATTCATCAATGATTTACAGCAGTTTAACAGAGAAATTACACCCGAAAATCCTGAAAACGCGACTAACAACAATCTTTACGGTGAAATCTCCGTGAAATTCCCTTTCAAAGATACGAGGTAACAAGCTCCGGCTCTCGGTCGAATTCAATACTCCGTTACTTTTACAGCGCTTTTGATGAATCAGAATTCGCGGTAGTTCTTCTGTAAATCCGCTGTATTGTGAATTCGCTGTAGAATATTGGTGAATCTCGCCCCTGATAACATTTTGTTGAGACCGATTGAATGAGAACAGTACTGGTTCGCAGAATGATTACAAGACTAGAAGTGTAAGGCTTTTCATAGATCTTCAGGGCTCCTTGAGCAAGGGAAGGAAAGAATTCAAATCCGGTGCACCTATGCATGTTAAGGCTGCTGAATACGACAATAGGATCATTACTTCAGGCTTACCAAAATAATACATATATCAAAATAGTATATTAAACTCACCGACAAAGAAAGATAAGCACAGAATTCGGCCAAGATCCGGTTCTTAACTTTTTCTGACAAGTGTGGTAGCAATTTATGATCCCAACATGGAGAGAAGGTTCCTTTGTCACAGGCGCGGAACAGAACTTAAACGGACGAACTCTGTACTTACCAGACGAACCCACTACATAGTGTCTGGGAAATCCCTACTACACCTACTACAGTCCGCAGATCAATTGGCTCTTCATTATCGAGCTCTGCTCTTCATCATTTCCTACCGCGTTGTCGCGGAACAGGAAATAGAAAGAGCCTGCATTATTAGACATCTTGCAACTGTTGCCGTTCCTCATCTGCAAGCTTTCTCCTAGAGACACACCTAGCTTCTGCTTTAATAATGTCCTAGTGCCACTACATTGGTACAGAATGAAGTAACTCTCTAAGGCCTTTGTTATACCACCGCTCACCCCGAGCGACGACTAACGATATGCTCCCATATCGATCGGGCTGCGCGATGGGATCGATATGGGAGTATATCATTAGGCGTCGCTCAGGTGAGCGGTAGTATAACAAAGTCCCAAGAATGAGGAGTCACTCTCATAGGTGAATAAGGTGTTCGATATCGTTTTCTAATTCCCAGCGTCATTGTGTCGCAAAAATAAAAGATAAAGGACAGCGTTCTTCAATCACTTCTAGGATGCGGTACGGAATTTCCCTCCCAGGGATATCGTGTATCACGAACGTGATTAAACAGAAGCCGGATAGGTTGAGTGGTATATTTACATTCCCTGGCTCTTATCGCTGGGAGCCGAGACAAAGCTTTCTGTAAAAGGCAACACTGGGGAGGCTCCGCGGAGAGGTGATGCGTATAAAGGATGGGTCACCAGCTAGAAGATGTTTTAATCACGTTGGTGCATGAGAACAGCCTTCATGAAGTATCTTCTACTTTGATCGGTGCATCCTCTTCACTCTGTAGATTTTTCTCATTGCCTAGTAGCTGCTTAGTTCATAGTAGAATTTTGAGTGTCTTAATTTCATAGCCGCTTGTCCTATTATGTATTTTGTATACACATATATATTGTATTTATGTGGTCTAATTACCCAAGTTTGAGGTGTCGATTGTCGATTGTTGGAATAAAAGTCTGTGAACAAATTCGCGTGGCGCTGCAAGCATAAAATTCTCACATCGTGGACGATTTGAATGCATAGTTGGCTTTCATTGACACGTGGCAGCGCGGTCAGGGAAGGTGCCGACTGTCACATGATACCCAGGCTCCTGGTTTGGATTTCCTGCAAACCAAGCCTTCTAACTCTCTGGGTCGGATGATTTGGTACCAGACTTGTCTGGGAAAGACAAAACGCTGACGTGTCTATCGGCTAGCTACCAGCAGTAATCGAATAAGCCGAACACGCATTTAGATTGCCTCTGCTGAATTCCGTAGAAGAAAAATGCGTGGAGCATCCCTGAAGTCATTGGTTGATGTTGTCCTTTATCCTTTTCTCTTTAAATAATAATGCGAACGTACTGGCGCTATGAGGACGAAGCAGACTGAAAAGATGAGATCCTGCAGAGCGGTGAAGAAGAGGAAATATTTGTAGGAGTCGCCATTTCGGGGTGAGCACCGAAACGGAATGAAGACCAGTAGTATGTTAGCTAGCACAGAAAGACCACTGATCACAGCTGTAATCGTGTAGTAGTCCATCATCGCTTTCTGAAATCACCTCTTTGTAATAAAAGACAATTTTCGTGGTATTGGTCAAACAAGTACGTATGTTAAACCAACAAAATGAACTCAAACTAGAAGGTCGAAAGAGTTTGTGGAGATATGTGCTTTCAGAAGCCTGAGTGAAGGCACCATGGTTAATAAGTGACGTGAGTGAACAAGGCATCATAACTTATGTTTTCATAATCGTGCAAAAAACAAACGTGCTGCTAGTGTCGCCAAAGTTTCTATTACACATATATCTAAAGATATCTATCTAAAAATATACATACATTTTTGCTTTTTGATTTGATCACAGACACTGTCAAAAATTAGGTGGGCCGGTCACGTAATACGCTTCGCAGAAATGCTGGACGAGAGCCGTCATTGATTAGATTAGCCCGATCAATGCCAGCACCCAGCCGCCCACCAACGTGTTCTCCGCCCTTCTTCGTGAAAACCCTCAAGGAACGGTGTTTGGGTTATCGCAACTCTCGAGCGGGATTCTACGTCCCCGACCGTGAGCGGCTGCGCTCTATTTGCTCCCGAGTATTTTACCCAGAATATGAGACCATCACTAATTTGCTGTTATTCTGCTCCCCATCATTGCCTTGAGTTACAAAAAGACAGTATTCCAACTGGAGAGCTTGTCACTTTGAAAGACTTTCTTTTCAAGTTAGCTCACTCGTTCGCAATGATGGCAAGAAAGGAAAACAAATCAATCGATGTCCTCGTCGGCTCGTGATACTTGTATTGCAAAATGGACGAGATCATCGTCGGTAGTGGACACAACGGACGGTAATGAGTAATCGCAATTGTTGATGGCTAGAAGAAAGGCCCTGGTATACGACAAGCAAGTCGCGCAACTTTTCATAGAAACTAGGATGGAGATGAAGGTGCTCAACGGGGATGGGGACGCAGAATTGCTGGAAGACATCCGAAATTTGAGGGAAGAAAATAAATCGTTGAAAGAGAAGGTTGCATGTTTTAAGAGATCTGTATTGTTGTATGTGCCTGAATCCCCTTCATCTAATGATAAGTCATCCAAACGCTCGGCTCACGACTTTGCTTACGTTGTAGACTTCCTTGCTTTTCTTGATGTTGAGTGTACACCGGTAGCTGTCTACCGTATGGAAAGGTTGTGCAAAGCAAAATTCGTCTCCTCAAAGTCGCAGCACCTACGACAAGAAACCCACGCTCTGAGATCGCATGGGTACCATTGTGCCATCTTGCATTAGCTGAAGCTTTGAAACAAACTCAGAGGAGGAGATTGAAGAGGTAAGGCCCTGCATGCCCTCCTCCGACTAGGATAGATCTTATGTCTACTATGGGCAGCAATGTAAGCAACATAAGAGTGCTTATAGATCTCTGATCTAGATTTGGGGCTCCCAACATAAGATTACTAGGAAAAAGATAAGCATGCTCCGGATAGGAATTTGATTCTTGACTCAAACACTCATGAAATCTTTGTGGACCTACACTATTCGACAGTACATCGTTTCAAGAAAAGAAAAGGAATCCAATTCGGTTAGTGTTTCTACATCAGTATGCATCACCGGTTTGAAAGCAACACAATCAGAAACACATAGTTAATCTCTTTCTTCAGCCTTTCGGTTATGTTCAAGAGGTGAATGAAGGCAGCGCGAAGCAATCAACGAGTAATGAGTCACCATTTTCGTTCCGTCTTTTGGCCCAAAAAAGAGAGGAACACTGAACGGAACGAAAGGACTGAAGGTCGAAAACCGGAATTCGAAACACGGGAGTGGAAATTTCACACATCTCTGCTTGGAATGATCCACTCTTTGGTGTTTCCTTCCTTGACGAGTAGTGAGAGTCTTTCAATACATGCACTGTTGTTGTTAATGGATAGGTTCCTCCTTAAGGAACGGTAGTACTCAAATAAACTGCATCTTTCGTAAAAGAGTCGGATATCCAAAATATGGGGTCCGCGAAATTGCCATTATCCGAATCATCCAAAAATCCGGGGTACTCAAAATTGCCGTTATCCGAATCATCCAAAAATCCGGGTTCCGCGAAATCGCGCTTATCCGAATCATCCCATTATCCGAAGATTTTCGATCGGATCCAGTGTATAGTGTCTACCCTGTGATTGTGGGCTGAACTAAAAATTAGCAGCAGGACGTATCAGGTCAGAATAGGAAATAATTTCTCCTTGGTCTACTCAGCATCTAGTGGAGTGCCGCAGGGAGGAGTTCTATCACCTGTCGTTTTTCTTTTGTACACATATGAGCTTCCTGACGTTGTGTCCAGATTTGGAGTCTTGTACAAAATGTACGCAGATGATGTTAAAATTTACAAAGAGGTCGACAAACCCGAACCATCCAGTGAAGTTCAACAAGCTATTAGCTTTATTGAAAAATGGGCAGAAAACTAGGAGCTTCCTCTTTCTGTTGACCTGGACTTTGCTTTATGCTAACAATGTGATAACGGCGTCGAAAAGCTGAACTCATGTGCAAGCTTGGAGTGATCGACTCGAAGCATTACATCTGATTATTAGGAAGACTTACAAGGGAACTGTCTGAACGGTACGCCTGAACGACAAGAACGAGTACTATATGGGAATCCCCGTCCTCCAAATAGTAACAGAACATGTTTTGTTTTCGCCGAATCCTTGAGGCAAACGAGTACGAGGGTATAATGGTTAAGGGTCCGCAGAGCGAGCTCTTCACGGCAGCGCAAGGTTCCGGTGGCGTGGACTGGGTGGCACCGCGGGCAGACATAACTCCAACGCCGCACGAACCCCCCTGGCGTCGCGCACGGTGCGCGACGAAATTGGACGAGTTGTCGCGGTCCGATGCTTCCGACGGCTAGAAACGCCTCCTACAGGGACATGCGGAACACCATTGCCTTGTTTCAACGTTTCTTGGAGATGGTATATGAAAGTGGTTTCAATAGGATGATCAGAGACAGTTTATACAGGAATCCTGGTCATGTGGATGGTTTCTAGCGTCAGTATTTGCCATCTTCAACTTCCTCGGTCAATTTTTACCCGTGATTATCGTTATACTACGGAAAAAGGTCACTATCACCCGTTCTCGGATCAATTGTCCTACTGCAGACTGTTGCCTACCACGTACTCTGGGATCTTAAGTTCCTTGCTAGAAATGTGGTCTGGGAGCTTGAACACTGAGAACATTTCGTGCTCCGCGGCTAACAATGCGCCATCGAGCGCACGTCCGCGTTTCAGCGCCGCGTTGCCGCACGCGGGTGGCACAGTGGTAGGAGGCACGCCTCATGTTCGTGAGGTCCAGGGCTCGGTTCCCATGCTACGTCGTGTTTTTGCACTTTTACCATAGTATCGGATTTCCATAGAGATTTCCATATCTGAACTTGTTTTTGGCTTCACAGTTCCTGCCCAGTGGTACACCGTTGCAGCCCAAGCTTGGAATCGCGATACAGTCAACTTTCCCCAGTTCTCAAACTTGTATAGAATAACAATTCTAGTATAGCCAAATCTTTTCCTCCAAAACGATTTGTCTTCCCGAAAACGTGATAGTGCCTTCACTGGTTAGTGGTGTCGTGACTCCGGCACAATCCTCTTCTGGTTGAAACTCTTGGTCCCCTTCTTTCACTACCTCCAACTTCTCCACTTCGTCGATTTCCAGCTGTCGCAGTTCGAATTCCTGTAGGATACTTGCTATCCTTTCCACCAGCTTCATTTCGTCTCTCTAGGGGCAGCACCCAGAGGAGATCCGCACTTCAGTGTCAATAGGTGAATGACCACTCGAGGGTTAGCAGACATTGTAGAGTCACTGTTGGCGGCAGCAGCTTGTTATAACCGCGCGACTTTGTAAGCATAACAGAGGCGAGAATATTGATCAGGGTGGTAGGTCAAGTTGAAGAGCATGTGGTCCTCTCCTACATTATGAGTACACATGTGGCATTCACCTCATCGACACTAATAAATTGCATTTGAAGCATTTTTCTGGCATTCTGCCGCTGTTTCATGTTGTTTCTGTGTCGAAATTTCTTACATTGATAATGAGAACAATTTATTGGAGTAAAAGTTTCATATAAAATCGCATTTGGTATATTTCGGACATTGCTGGTGAATTAATCTTGCCGTAGCAAACTCCAAAAACAAGTTCAGATATGGAAATCTCTATGGAAGTCCGATACTATGGTAAAAGTGCAAAAACACCATGTAGCATGGGAACCGAACCCTAGACCCCACGAACATGAGGCGTGCCCTCTACCACTGCGTCACCCAGTCCACTGCACCGGAATCTTGCGCTGCCGTGAAGAGCTCGCTCTGCGGACCCTTAACCATTACACCCTCGTACTCGTTTGCCTCAAGGATTCGGCCAAAACAAAACATGTTCTGTTACTATTTGGAGGATGGGGATTCTCCCTATAGCACTCGTTCTTGCCGTTCCGGCGTACCGTTCAGACAGTTCCCTTGTTAGTACCTTCCGACCGACAACAACGACAGGAACTCGATCACAGTGGACGGCTCCAGCTTCCAAGAACAAATCTTTTCAAATACCTGAGCTCAACAATTAAGACAGGCGAAAGTTTGTTTCACAAGATCAAGAATCGCTAATCCGTGTAGCTGAAGTGGTAAAGCACCATCAGAATACAGTGATCCACGACTGGAAAGACAGCTGACTGTGACAAAAGAAGCGGAGCGCGGCGTAGGTGTCACGGAGATGAAGATTGGAGTGTAGGCATCAGGCAAATGGACCGCATTCTTAACGCTTATTTCGCATGATTTTTGGTTGATTCGAATAAGGACGATTACGAGGACTCCAGATTTTCAGGCTGTTTGGATAAGGCCACTTTTCCCGCCGGATTTTGGACTCATAAACAAATCGGAAATGGATCCGAATCCGATTCGGCTAATCAGAAATCCGAACATGCTGCAAAGCTTAGTTAAGTATTCCAATCGAATACTGCCATTTTTGGGAAACCCGGATCTTAGAATGATTTAAGTAAGGCTAACTTTCATTAGAACAAATTTCGGGATAACTCATATAAATGGTTTGTGTTCCAATACTGGGTATCCTGGTATCCGATTGGATTGGATATCGGATTTCTAAATAAAATCAGTTATCTGGATCATACAAGAACCCTGTCGGTAAAAATAACACTTATCCAAATCGGCTTCGGTTCCAATATAGTTCATGTATCAATAAGGCGGGGCATAATGCGCATAAATCAGGATAAAGCTACAGTGAACAAGAACGTTGAATAGAAAGAAATACTATGTGAAGCACCGAATTGTAGATCAGAATGTTGCTTAATCTCGTCTTCACCTCTTCCCTCCTCGCTTCCTGTTCGCCAGCAGCACAACAAGATATTTGAAAATGCTGCGAAGGTCTATGAAAAGCTCAGCAGTGCTAGATCAATTCATCGTCACCACAACGCAATTCCTGTGCGTGTTGCTGGGCACGAAAACATATAATTCAGCAGCACGCCCCTTTGCGAAATTCGTTTTAAATGTACTGCTATCCAAGGTGGTCGGTTTCGAACTGAGCAGTTATACGACTTTACCCGAATCCTTTTCTATGGTTCTGATAACTAGATGATTTAGATAATGGCAATCCCGAGGCTCCGGATTTTTGGGATTATTCGGATAGGGATATCCAAAACGAAAATCCGAAAATGATTCATCCGGTGTATAGAAACAATGACATTCGACAACGTTTTGGCATCGCTCCTCTTCAGCTAAAGATGGTCGAGAGCCATCTAAGACAGTTCGATCACGTCCTAGGGAAAGATCCGTTGCAATGAGAGCACTGCAGGTGGAAGATAGGGAGTAGTGGAGGACCTAAGCAAAGCGAATGGAGATTTTGCATAACGACCCTGAGGCATCTGCTCTCCACCCAGTTAAAAACCTGACGGGAATAAAGGTATCACATTCCAGATAAGCGGGCTCCGCCTCCATATGGGACAACGATGAGGTAAGTAATGTAATCTATGCTTTTTATTTGACGCAAACAGAGCACACAGAACTACTTGCTTTACTAGTCACAGTCGTTGTTACAATGAGCTCCAACGTAAGCTAGATAGCACCGGGCCTAAAACCTATTATACATGGAGGCCACAGTCCTTATATTAGGCTGTCCGAAAAGCCAAAAAATCCTTTATTTATTCAACCATAGTTTTCTAAATACAAACTCGGAATCAATAGTGTATTTACCATGGAGCGATATAACCTTCTCCATCTGCTCGTCAAATCGCTGTTTCCTTTTGTCCAGAAATCAGCGAACTGCGACTTGAAGAATTTGTCGACTACCATTTCTAGGTAGTAATAGCTTTGAAAAATTTTCCTCCTCAAATAATGCTTCGGTGTTACAAACAGATGGTAGTCTGCAAGGTCCAGCGAGAACGGTGGATGGGCTACCGGACGCCGGCCAAGTTCGGCTATCTTCCTGCAACAGGTTGACGCTTGACCTTCTTCGCCTTTTTCTCATAATGCGTCGGCTAATTTCTAAAACTGTTTAACGTATATAAAAGCGGTGACCGTGTTGCGCGCAGCCAGCAGCTCATGGTAGATTGGCCTTTTCGCATCCCCTCAAACGCCTAATAGATGTTTGCATTGCTGTTGGTTTGGCCTCGGCTGGACTGGTGCTTCTGCGTCGCGTGGGAGCCAGACGGCACGACGTGCGCTGTTATCGTGGACCATCCAGCTCCAATCTTCAGTCACTAGATTTTCCAGAAATTCCTTTCGATGCGGCTGCGCCAGGAGTTACTGACATGTGTTCACTCGCACTTGCTTATGTGCCTCGCTTGGGTTATAAGGGATCAATCTTGTCAAAACTTTTTGACAGCAGAAGTTCAGCTCGTTGGTGGAGTGGGTGCAGCCGAGGATTGTTGCCAGTTCCGGCGTAGTTGCCTCTGGATTGAATTAGATGACGAGCTGCAATCCATCATCGTCGATAGCAGAAGATCGTCCACTAGCTCTCCGTCTTCAAGGTTCATATCTCCTGAACCAAAGCGAGAAACCAACAATGCACTGTGGTGCGGCTTACAGTCTCTTCTCCAAATGCATCGTTGATATTAGAGACCATTGTGTAAGAGATGACCACTTGAAGATCATGTTCATCATGTCACCAAAATGACGCGCGCGGGCCATTATATACCCATACAGTGAAAGCTTCTGGAACCTTCTACACGATACTCACAGACCCAGGATCTTTTAACTGTTTTCCATAAAGTTCTGAAGTTTTCAAAATTTTGTTTCAAGACTTTTCGGTCAGCGTAATAAACCGCTTGATGAATTTAAGAAAAACTAGTTCTGAGTGCTTAAGATATTAGAAAATCAGTTGCGTCACTTAATGAACGCAACGCATTTTCTTAAAGCCGTGAGCACTCTTAGGAGAGCAATTTCTCCATAGGAAAATAGTGTTGTGGTAGAAGATGATCATAATTTTTATGGGTTATCTATGCATCCTACTGGGGTCAGTGAGTCGGTAATCGAAAATTATGTAGATGAAAAAATCAGGGTTGTTAATGAGCTGGATACCGAAAGCCATTACATAGACCAAACAATCGTTCGTGTGGCTTTCTCCATATGCCGTAAAAGCAGAATGCGCGGCGCTTTCTAAGCAGCTAGCAGCAGGTTCAAACTGTCTAACTTACGCGGTTGCAAAATAAATCAAGTTCTTGCTTGTTAAGCACGAAGATCTAGAGGAGCTCTCTGTTCAAGCCCGTAGAAGGTGTTCACTTATGCTGGAATTCGTTGAATTTTCTACCGTGTCCTATGATGTACAGCTGATGCTGCATTGTTTCACACGACTGATGGTTTTATTTACGTATGTTGGCGTAATTCTAGAGTTTTGCTTTGTTTCTAAATTCACACACGCTAAATCTTCCGTACGCCTTGAACAGATAAGATAACTATTATGATATCTTCTTAAGCTGTTGACCATGATTGATATCGGCTTTATTGAGGCCAACGTTTCGGCGTCTTCGCCTTCTTCAGAGCCTGGAAAAGTTGAAATCATTCACGACACTACTCTCCCAAACACCATTTCATCTTACAGGGTACTTTTCTTGAGGATACTTGAGACAAGATCAGGATGGAAGTTTGCAAGAGGCGACTAACCTTTAAGGTGGTATGCCGGAGTGGACCACCGATCGCCCGTAAGCTGGACGTAACGTGGGTGAATGAGCCTCAGCCCTCAGGGCCCTTCTTGGGTTATCGCTAGACACTCCTCCTTCCGGTTGACCTGTGGGCTCCTAGCCTGAACTGGCACCCTTCGTAGGTTCTGACCTATTTGGCCTGACCTACAGGGTATTTAAGGCAGGGGTCTGAGGGCTGAGGCTCATTCACCCACGTTACGTCCAGCTTACGGGTGATCGGTGGTCCACTCCGGCATACCACCTTAAAGGTTAGCCGCCTCTTGGAAACTCCCATCCCTGATCTTGTCTCTAGTATCCTCAAGAAAAGTACCCTGTAAGATGAGATGGTGTTTGAGAGAGTAGTGTCGTGAATGATTTCGACTTTCCAGGCTCTGAAGAAGGCGAAGATGCCGAAACGTTGGCCTCAATAAAGCCGATATCAATCTCGGTCAACAGCTTAAGAAGACATCATAATAGTCTGAAATCATCATGCCAAGATTCACTGAAAGCCGAACATGGATAGATAAGATAACGTTATCATATTCCATCAATTTCAACTAGGCATAACTTTCTGTCAACACGTTGACGACAACGTCACTCAATTGTGCGCAACAGCCGGCCAGCCTCGTGGAACGATGTCGCTCGGTGGTACGCGACGGTATGTTATTTTAACAAGAACGATATCTGCTCCATCCAACCTCCGCCCAGAAAGGTTATTCAGGATGCTGAATACGATGTCGATGTCCTTTTGGACGATTACGACCGGTTTCCTTCTTAATCGGTAGTCGCGTCGAGGACACCGACTGCGCCCAAACTCTGCGTGAAGCCCCGTTTATACTTTGACGCCGAGCGACGCGACGCAACGTATGGTGGTCACATTGATTGAGCGAGGCCATCGATGAATTTGGTCACTTTACATGCCGTCGCGTCACTCGGCGTCTGAAGTATAAAAGGAACCTAAGAATTATTTGAGAAGCTCGAAACAAATCTCACCTCTGTTTTTTTAGAAATGCCTTCAATTTCATTTTCGTAATAATCTCCGATCATTGTTTTCTTCCTAACAGTTTTCTTTGTTTCCTGTCTTTTTTTGAGTTCTCCTTACTTTCTATGCATTCTCCTTACCTGCTGCCGACAGGGTATGTGCTGGTGAGCGTTACCCATACCTATCGCAATATACCCTCGCTAGTTGGCTGAAATTTTAATAATGGACCTCTGATTCTCAATGAGCACCTAAATGTCTTCCTGGGCGAAGTTTTCGCTACATTTCCATTGGACCCATTCCTCCCGTCGCCCTGACCACCCTACACAACCACACTTATCGCATCCTAGCGTAATTGACCGAATTTCGAAAAGCTAATGTGAAATCCGTGATCAACACTTAAAGTAACCATCTTCTACCCCTTCAGCTTTCTGTCGACCATCAAGCCTCTTGAAGAGCAGTAGACGTTGTCCTGAATACGCCTTGCCTGCACCTGTGCTTAAGCCTGGTCACGCCCGAGGAGCCTCTACCAAGGGGACGACTTCACATATTGCTATGTATGCACGTTTCGATTTTTGGCATCACGAGTTGTTGCCGGTCTGACATTTCTTTCTTTTCTTTTCGACTACCTTTGCCTGAACTCAGCTTACACGACAGGGACGTTTTGCCAAATCATGGAGGATATTCTAACCTCGTTCCCGGGGAACCACGAAAAAAATCGCAGCTAAAGGTGATCGCATTAGGATACTAAACCAATTCGGTCCATTTGGCGAGTGATCTCCTTCAACTGCCAACTAGTACTTGTTTTAAGCGTATAAGTAATATTATGTTAACATACCACGATTGTAGTCGTTTATTTTGTTTGGTCACCTTGTTTGTTCTAACTAGTTTAATCGATTCCCTCGTTTTGTCCTATTGCGTTCTTTCTCTTGTTGTTGAGCCATGGATCACTTAAATTTAGAGTGCCCTCCATGAACACATAAATAAATAAATAAATAACCTCTCAAATTTTGGACGAAGTTCGGCAAAATCGGTGATCCTGATACGACCACCCTAGTTAACGTCTTGGGGGCAACCTGCCGTAACTGTTGAATCGAACATAAGAATCGTTCTAGCATCCCAAATTTATCCTTGGAAGAAGTTCGGGTCACGATATGTCGTGTCACATTTGTGCGACGGGCTTCGTCCCACTCACCATACACGCGGAAATCGCCGCTCTCGTCCTCAACGTGTTGACGATCTACCTACCTGTGGTGGGTATTGGTTAAAGTTCAATACTTTTCTATTGGTCAGTTATTTGCTGGTTAAAGGAATCGGCGGCAGATCGGATACGAGAAGTGGACCTAACAAAACATCGTTCTGCTGTATTCGTTAAGCCACTGAACAGTTGAAGCATCGCGAGCTGTTCACTTCGATTAAATGGCGACTGACAAAGCGTGCGTGATACAGAATGCTCTTCCAATAGCGACAAGACATTCTCCTAACAAGATGACGAGATTCATAGTCGTCATGAGATCGTAGTAATGTCGTGGTCTTCTGTGCTGCAAAATGCCGCCAGAAACTGGTTGGAATGAAAAAGGAAAGTCTAGGGCGCTGTTACCACACTATGGAGCTGGTCCCTATCTATCTCCTGATCATGGTGTAGATTCTTAAAGGTAGCTATGAAAATCGCAACGCAAGCCATGCAAAACTTCGTCTAGAACTCATGAAAACGCTGTTTAAGAGCAGAATCTCAACCAAAATCTATTATTGTTTTTTTTAATAATAACTATTTATTACGTGGTTTAAGACACACGTGAGAAAAAACCACAGAAAATCAAGAAACCCATAATCAAACCATGTTACATCTAGTATTTAGAAAGACAGACTTTTCCTGCACCATACGCTTGAAAGAGCAAGGAAGCTGAGGACAAAGCAAAAAATTGTTCCTTGACTTGTTTTGTAATTGTAATTGTAATTAATAAAAATAATCGCTGCTTCGAGAGTTCATCTTAATAATGAAGAGACACTAATTGCATTACAATACAAAAACCGTTGAATAGTTCTGTACTAAAGGGCTGCACGAAAGGGGTATAAAAGTCATGTCTTAATAATCTCCAAGTTCGACGTTCTTGAAACCTGGGCATTATTCTTATCAATAGGCTATTCTTCTGTGCCTTCCAGGTTTGTTATAAAAAATTTTTTAGGGGTTATAATAGCACTTAAAAAAGAAATAAATTAATTAAATCATTAAATAATAAAATAAACATAAATTATATTAAATATATTTAGGAAAATAAAAAATATACAAAAATATAATAAAATTATAAATAGAACTTAAACAAATTAATGAATTTAATTGTTTATAATAAATGATGATAAATAAAAATTTAATATTTAAAAAGAGTTTGTGTTTGTGTGTGCATGTGTGTATGTGTTTATATGTAAAATGTGTAAATGTGTGTATATGAGAAATAACATCAAGTTATTAGTTGGTAACAATGTGTTAACGTTTTTGTAATTTAGAGTGATACTGTTTAAACGTATTTGTTAACTAGATTTCCTTTTGTAAAATTTAGTTGTTAGTACAGGTTATAAACATATTTTTGCATATAACACCAAATACAGCACTAACAACTAAATTAATTAGTCACCTTCTTCACTGATGAGCCTCGGGGTGACTAATTACAGACATGTTTTGTATGAAGGCAGAGGCGAAACAAGTGTTTAACGTTGTTGTTACCATTGTTTTTAGTTATTACTTGTTTTCCACTCGTGTTTCTTATAGTACAGGTTGATTTAGAGCTCATGTATACCCCAGCTTATATCTAGTTCAACTTCGTCGTTTAGACATTGAATTTAAAACTGTTTGAGTATTAAGCTTTTAAAAATTTACATATATGATTAACTTTTTCTATTGTTATAAAATTATTTGTTACTACAGCCGACGTTTTGACCGTAAAAGGGGGATACGATCTCTCTGACCCATACAGCTTCGCAGACGGGAACATTTCGAGCTTCTTTCTGGCCTTGAAGAAAACGAGTTAGTCAAAGCGTTGGCCGTGGTAATAAATAATTTTATAACAAACCTGGAAGGCACAGAAGAATAGCCTACTGACATGTCTTAATTAATTATTTATTTATTTACGCGAGCACAAGTCCATATGTGCGCAATTCGTATAATAAAAATAAAATGGGAAAATCAATTACAATCTAGACATATTGTTTAGCTGAAAAGATGGACGGCGTCAAAGGCAGCAGTCAGCTATGGGTTCAGAGACATTCACGTTCAGAAATGTTTTAAATTCTTCATAAATCCTATAAAGGCTCTGTCCTTTGCGAAGCTTCTTATATCAAAGATGGGTCCCATGCGCACAATTTCGCATAGCCCTTTCAGCACCGCACTCTAGTATTGAACCCCCTCGAGTATTAGATGCTCTCAACGTTACTAGGTCAGTGAGCTTCATTGCGAACAGTTTTGTGAAAAAGCAAAGGGTATTTCACCTTGTTATAAACTCAAGAGCGCTAGTCGAAAGCACAATTCCTGATTCTAATTGACGGAGTCTAGTCATGCGCAATCCTCGAGCCCACGGATCATAGGCTTTCTTGTGAAACTGTTCTGAACTCGTTCTCTTACACTGCCAACTTTCGTGCCACCATTGCGCAGAGCATATCAAAAAGAGAAAAGCAGTTACAATCTGAATATTATCTGGCTGAAAGACTAAGCTATGGAGGTAAATAGACTAAATATTTACAGACCTACACCTGAATGCTATTCCTAAACCATGAGCCACGAGTCTAAGACATACATACCATTAGGAAGCACCTGGTCTTGTGGATGTTTGACGAGAAAAGCACTCCGCTAGATATATCAGTTTAGCCAAGGAAGTGCAATGCCGAAGCCAGCATCGACGAGATTGGGTCCGCCCATCAAGGCTTTCCCGTGAGTGCAAGTTCACGATTCGCTCCTCTTTTCCTTAAAGAATAGAAAGAAGACATCGAAAATTCTTTTACCTTTTAACAGCCGTGCGGTTACTGTAGAAAGAAATCAGTTCCTTAGTGGAAAAGTCATCGGGTTAACTTCAAAAATGGTCAGACTTTAAAAAAGCACGAAAATGTAGCCGTAACACTCTTTCAGCAGCTCTAGACAGAAGAGCACGTTCTTATAGCTCTTATGACCTATCACGTGTGTGCGTCACCTTTCGCCTCGTTGATAATCGAGTCGTTCGAGCGGGCGCCAGCAGCGTCTCAATCAGTCCCTGTCGGGTGCCAAAGTGCTCCAATGGATCCTATTCTCTCGAGGGACACCGAGAGCGTCGTATCGCTCGTTTAGGGCTTTCACGAAGAATTCCGACCACGCATTGGTGAGCGTCCTAGTGTTCTCTTAAGATCCAGCAAAATCCTGCCGCTCCAGCAGATTTCTGCAAGCACACTACGTGGCCGGCCACCTTTCTTCGACTTGGATCATGGTGCAGGGTCTGAGAACGTCGACGAAGCTCGGAACTGTCACACCGAGTGTCGTACTCCAGATTCCACGCTGTGCGACGCCGATCGCGTATTCATCCTGCTTTCGCATGGCCTAGGTCTGTGAGGCGTGCATTAGTGGAGGAAGAACAGTGGAGCTGAATGGGTGGACACGGGCCGGAAGTTTTTCATCTTCTTCACGATTTCTTCGACGCTCTTGAAAGCTCCCCAAGCCGCTCGTTTCCTCCTGCTCAGTTCTGGCGCTAGGTCATTGGCCATATTGACTTCGCGACCCAGACACACGTAGCTGGAGCATTCGGAGATGTTCGTTCCGTTAAGTGAGAATGGGACTTCTAAAACTTGTCCGGTCCTCATGAACATCGTCTTCGTAAGACTCAGCTGCATTTCATTGTTCCAACATACGCGATGGAAGTCTGCCAGCATTCGCTCCGCCTGGCTGATGCTCGGTGTTATGAGCACGATGTCGTCAGCGAAGCGAAGATGGTACAGTTGCCGACCGTCGACCTTCACTCCCATGTCTTCACATTCTAGTTCGTCCATGACGTTTTCGAGGGTAGCGCTGAAGAGCATCGGGGATATGGTATACACTGCCGAACCCCCTTCACGTCAATGAGGACGTTGTTGTAGAATGACCAGAAGAAGGTCGAAACGTTGTTAATAAGCGTTCATAATAAACGCGATAACTTTGTTAATCAACATTAATAAAGGTTTGTTCAAGAACAGAAGAGCTTGGCTTCCGTTAATGAAGCTTTGCGAATAACGATTCTGAGTATTATTAAGGCACAGTTAAGCTCATCACATGTGATTTAGCACAACTGATGATGCATCACAAGTTCGTGCTCACTTACAAAAAACTTTCCCTCATATTCTTTTGTTTTCGAAGGGGAAAAGCAATTGGTGCGTCTAGTAAAGGTTTCCGTTCATCGCATGCAAAAGCACGGTGGTGAGGGTTTCCTTGTCAAGAGGAAGTATTGAATTTACTGTGCACGGGACACAGCGAAAACAGGGGCCGGACTCATCATCAGGGGCCGGACAGAATTGTAAGCATATCAAGCGATATGGTAAGCGATAAGCCGCGTTAGAAGCTCAGATAACGCGGCTTATCATTCACCATATCGCTTGATATGCTTACAATTCTCCGTTAAAGTTACGTGAGTCGTTCATGAATCCGGCCCCACAACGTCATGACCATGGTTGCTGGTCACTGACTACGTGCGTAGAACACATTCTCACTCCTGACCATGAGGCCGCATTCATGAAGCGGCTGGAGCGGGAGATAAGCGATATCATAGCGATATCATCTCTCGCCTCTCCCTCTCACCTCGCTCTCTCGTCATGGTCGCTTCCCGTGGGAAGCAGGGAAGAACCCGGGAAGGTTCATGAATACGGCTACTGGTGATGCTCCATTGCTCGCACTTTAGTCGATCTTCTGCTGAGCTATTTTGCTTCCTCACCACAGGGGAGGCATGAATCGCTGTCTGGAATAAAGGTTCCCGTGTGTGGCATGCAATATATGGCGAAGGTGGGGAGTTTCCTAACTTAGAGAGAGCTGATTCTACTGTAAAAAGGTCGCGACTGGACCTCATGACAGCGGGTGTTGACTATGTATTACTGAGACTCTCACATCATATCATGAGATGT
Organism: Heligmosomoides polygyrus polygyrus; assembly: GCA_947396885.1. Taxonomy (NCBI): domain Eukaryota; kingdom Metazoa; phylum Nematoda; class Chromadorea; order Rhabditida; family Heligmosomidae; genus Heligmosomoides; species Heligmosomoides polygyrus. The sequence continues at coordinate 99,077,356 of OX377202.1, read as the reverse complement.
GATCTTAGTCTCCCGTTGTTAAGCAGTTGTCTTTCTTAGTTTCTCCTACATGATTTAAAATGGGGATGGCGAGGCGCTGGTTAGGTAGCATGGTCAAAGCGGCTAGAACCGTTTCTTAACAAAAGCTAATCTCTTACTTCCTTCCTCCACTGAATAGTCAAAACATTACCACATTCTCGACGCAGATCTTTCTCCTTCCTTCTGATCAATCTTTGAGTTCGAGCGGCTTCGTTTATTTGCCAGTGAAATTGGAATGGTTCGGCGTCGAGTAAGGTTCCAACGTTTGGCTGGGTCAGCGCCTAGGTCAGGCGTCAGGTCAGTACCCTGCCTGTATCAGCGCTCGTTACTTTGCGTTGGGATGTGCTGCAGCAGCAACGACTTGTTTTCAAGTGAGCTTGTCTGCAAACTCTGGCTAGATCGGTGCTGAAATAGGCTGCATCCTAGCAAGGATCGGAATCAAATCAGGCCGTGTCATCTTTCTGGATTGGCGCCTAAGTCGGGCTCGTTTTTCTCTACGCATCGGATTCCTGTTAATCTGCCTAGGTCCGAGCCCAGGATGCAATATAGCACCCAACTTTAGTGGCGAGAGTGATACATACATTGAAGACAATACATATTAACATCTAGCCTGCAAGTAGTCAAGCTTGCTCCTCACACCCGACTGAAACTATTTCAGGCTCGATAGATTGTGCACGGGCCGGAATTTTCCTGAAATCTTGCTACTAGTTGACCATATTAACCTCTACTGTACTTCTTTTAACGTTTAGAACTTGAAAATCACGTAAAAGACAACGAAAAGGTTAAAGAGAATATCGAGTTCTGTACCGCGATTCAAATGACAACAGGAGACGCCCGCAAGTTTTTGTTGATTTCGTGCTATTTTGGCTTGGAAGACGCTATACTATGCCTTTTTTAGAGTCAAGATGTAGCGAAACACCGATTTGATCAGATCGCAAAACCGAATCATGTATGCGGCTCGTCAGCAAGTCAGAGTCTGAAATGCAAGCTTTCAGAAGGGTGCATGGTACAGTCTTGACCACTCGCACGTCACAAAGTTTTTGCTATCCTTGCTTTCAGGAGTCTCAAACATCTCAAAAAGCTTCACTAGCAGCAATGCTAGAACCAGACCAATATCACTGGTAGGTGCTGCCGGACCTCGAGGATATCGCGGATGCTACGTGCGGTCAAATAGCGCTGGTGGTATAAGGCGTTGCATCGCTGCCCGGAAGGTAGAAGTGCGGGTTCTAGTTCCGCCTAAAGCAAGAGTTTTGATCTCAACTAAACATCCTGTAAGAATGCTAGAACCTTTCAAACAATACCTAAATTTTTAGGATATCCTGCATTTTGTCGCAAGCTCTAGCGTGTTTTTATATTTTAAATTTTAGAACAAGCACAAATCACAGTTACATACTTGGACTTGAAAGTAGCTGGTGTCCACTCTGATCTAGCGGTGGAAAGGTGCCGTAATGACACCAGAATAGCCGAACCCACCACGAAGCGGGACAGACGCTGAAGAAGAAGAAGAGGAAAAAGAAGAAGAGGAACAAGCACAAATCAATCAATGGGACCACTTCATGGAGAAATTGTGAAAAGTAAGTGAAACACAATCAATCGAGTGTAAAATGCAATAATTCAGACAAGTGCGTGGCACAATTCTTCCCGCCCATAAATAAGGATAAAGGAGAAAGGACGGCGTTACTCAATCCCTTTTTGGGAATCGTCAGCGCATTCTACTTCTACGGGATGTCGTGGAGGCGACATGAATGCGTATTTGGCCATACAATGACTTGCGGTGGCCAGCCGATGAAGAAGGCTGCGCTTTATCCTTCCCAGACACGTCTGGTACCAATTCACCGACCCAGGAGGGATGGAAGGCTTGGGTGGCCTGGGCGGAAAATCCGAACCAGGAACCTGGTATCGGGTGCAGGCGACAGCCTCCTCCGACTGCGCACCACGCACCCTTTCCCGCCCATATGTCTGTAAATTTCTTTTTTTGTGCTTGCATATGAGCTCTTAACTTTTTTAGTATCTTTACTGGCAGCAAAGTTATAACTTTTCAAACAGTGTATGCACTTCTTTGAGACACCCTGAATTGTTTGCATATGTGCGTGTCTATATTTCTGTACTCAGACTGCACACGCATTTGCTAAACAAATCAAAATTAGACAATCTATTGTAAAATAAAAAATATTTTTATCGAACCAATTCAATTTTTCAATTCATGAATTCACGTTTAGCAAACTGCAGAAAGTGGAAGTTATGAACGTGAAGATTTCTCAAACTTCTGGAATCAACATAGTCATCTTTGTATCGAGGAACTTAAGGAACTGCTCTTACGGACTGTGGCCGCTGCTTTGGATACAGGATAGAGACTTTCGGAGGAACTTTTAGACGAAGACATTTTGATTATCGCCAAGCACCGACCTTAGCACTCCTCGTCATTATGGGTGTGGAGCAGGGTTGTACATAAATAAAACCGAAATTTCGTGAATCGTAAATAGTAATTACGACAAAACCACCGTAAATTGTGAATCGTAAACCGTAAATCGTAACTGAACTGGAGGTTTAAAGTTGGTCTCAGAGAAAACGATCCGTGTATGCGCCATCATGTCTGCAAGAGATGCTGTTTTCGTGATCCGTACCTAACCAGGGAAGGTTTCGACTGCCCATGGAACGTCAAGTGGAGACCAGGATGGCTGGGAAAAGCACAAAATGCCGATTAGAAATATGGGTGTCGAAGTTGCAAAATGAAACTCCTAAGAGAGTTATTAGGTTGATCGAAAAGTCAACATCAACACTAGCACAACAATATTACAATGGATCTGGGTGGGTAGGGAATATATCGTAGATTGAGTGCACGATATATTTCCTACCCACAGCTGAGATCCTGCCCCATCTTTTAGGCAGCTTTTCTACTCCCTTCCGCTAGAATTCAGAGGGCTGTGAGAAAAAGAATTCAGAAACCTCTATTTCCAGTTGACGTCGATCAACGAACTCTCTAGCTCGAAGATGCTGCATCAGAGATCTGAACAGGTGGTAGTCAGAAGGAGCGAGGTCTGGAGAGTACGGTGGATGGGGCAGATCTTCCCAGCTTAACAGGCTAACTCATGGATTTTCTCGCGACTCACTTTTACGACATGAGGACGCGCGTTGTCGTCCGGAAGGTAGACATTTTCCCGTTCTGAACGTTTCTGGCGCATGGCGTCGGCCGCAAGCTCTGGGGCTGGGTAGCGTAGACAGATGCTGTGGCTGTGGTCTCACTGTCCAGCAACTCCAGTAAAGCATACCTTCTGAGTCTCAACAGCAAAACAGAAGAACCTTCTTTTCGTGGTGTCCACGATTTGATTGTCTTGGAGCTGGTTCTCCGCGTGGGAGCCACTCTTGCGGGTATGGTTAACACAAAGAACCCAGCTTTCATCACCAGTAACAGTGTTCTTCAGAAAGTCCTTTCTGTGCGGGCGAAGAAGCAGCAACTCAGCAACACTGATTCGGCATGCCTTGTCAGAGACCCGCAGCTCATGTGGTACCCAAGAGAGAGAGAGAGAACTTTGCCGTACGCAAGCATCTCCAGCTGCCTCACGGCGATGCTTTCCCTGCATCCGAGTGTCGCCGCCAATTCGCGAGTGGTTGAATTTGGCTTCATCTTGAAGGCTTCTTCCTCAACAGAGGGGCGTTCGGAACGAGGTCGACCTTCGAGAGATATATCTCCAGCCTTGAAATGCTGATACCAGCGGGCCACCGTGGAATAGTGAATGACTTCCTCCTTGTATTCAGCGCAGATGTTGTAAGCTGCAGTTCTTGCGGAATGGCCTTGCAGAAATTCGTAGTATACGACAGGTCGTGGGAAGCTGCTGCTTATTCATTCATTATTGCACCCATAGTGTGCCATTAAAAACACGGAAAAGATACAATAAAAAAACAGAAATCGGCTTTAAAACAACTAACAACAACAAATTGTTGTGAGCGTTTCAGACGAAACTACAAACTGCATTTGGATTAAACAAAATCTTTCAGAAGAGCCAGTGCAAAGGCTTGAAAAATATTAAGTAAAAGGAAAGTGCCGGTATAGCGAAACAAAACATAATGACGAAGTGTTTAACTAGGGTTGATAAAAAATGTAATGACATAGGCAATAAAAGTGCAGCCGTTGGCATCCAGTAAACCTATGGTTTGAGTTCCAGTATGAGGAATCACTCTCGAGCAACCTGAAGAGAGGATAGCACCCAGGAGTCCGGCCGTATTCCGGTCATACCTAGGCGAGCACTTGCTACATTGCGCTACCTCTCTATGATGCTTCCACAGGAACTGAAATCAGGCCAACCGCACTTGTATGATCTACCTAACTTCGGAGATTGAGCAGAAGAAGAAAAGTACTTTAAGCATAAAAAGGCTTAACGAAATAAGTTCAAAGAAAAATGGTATTTTGTACTACAGGTATAAATCCTTTGCGCTGGGGCTCTGAAAACTGCCAGACGCTAATGCGCGAGGATAGCAGACATAGTCATCCTAACAATAGAGTTATCGTAACAATAGCTGCGAGGAAAAAAACGGGATAGCATAAGGAGTTTTCATTGCTCTAGAACACTAGGAGTAGCCACTGCTGCACAGTATTGTTGTATTGGATGTAGCGATAGTGTCATACTGGTAGGTAGCGCGTCATCACTGTTGAAATGAATAGCGCTTATCGTTGACATTGTTGCTGTAGTATGGTATAGAGTAGTATAGTATGCTGGTATATGCTTGAGGAAGCTTCGAGAATGCGCTATGACGTCACCACACAAGAGCAGTACTGCAAGAGATTTAACAAATTTAACAGGTGGTAGCGTAAAGTGTTGCAAGACTATTCGATCAACCCAACAATTTAAAGCGAGTTACTTCAATACAAACGTAAAGCTCCTAGAAGAGGGTTATAGTGCCTAATTTTCTATTCAATATGAGAGTTTTACGTCATATTAGGGCACTGTAATAAGACACATTCAGTCGTTTAGCGCTTCGTTTTCAGTTCTTTTGTCTATTTTTGAATTGCTGTTATGACTTCGCTTGTTCGCGTTGCTGACGTACAAGATGAGCGCATTGCTTCACCGCTTTTTCAGGCTGAAGACATCCCAGAGCTCCATTTTTAAAGCCGGCTCTCCACGCGGGAGCCATTGGCTCTTGCGGGTGTGAATAACATAAAGGACCCAGCCCCAGAAGAGACCACCAGTGACACCAGTGACAATGTCCTTCAGTGACATCACCAGTGACAATGTCCTTCAGAAGTCCTTTCTGTGCGGGCGAAGAAGCAGCGACTAAGCAACACTGATTCGGCATGCCTTCTCAGAGTCCCGCAACTAATGTCGTCCCAAGACGACAAAACTTAGCGCTACCCAAGAATCTTCAGCTGCCTCACGACGGTGCTTTGCGTAAATCCAAGTGTCGCCGCCAATTCGCGAGGGGTTGAATTTGGCTTCACCTTGAAGGCTTCGCGCAAGCTGTCTTCTTCCACAGCAGAAGGGCTTCCGGAACGAGGTCGATCTTCGAGAGAGGCATCTCCAGCCTTAAAGCGCTGATACCAACGGGCCACTGTGGAATGGTAAATGACCTTCTCCTTGAATGCAGCGCAGATGTTGGAAGCTGCAGCCCTTGCGGAATGACCTTGCAGAAATTCGTAGTAGACGATAGGTCGGAGCATGCTACTGCTTATAGTTGACACTGTTGCTGTATTCGTACTCGACGAGGCCTTATATAGTATGCTCGAGGAAGCTTTGAGAATGTACTGTGACGTCACCACCCAAGATCAAAATTGTAAGAGCTCTAACAAACGTAACAGGCAGTAGTGTAAAGTGTTGCAGGACTTTTCATCAAACCAATATGATCTACCGAAGCTGGGTGGCCTGAACACAGGCTAGCCGTGCGAAAGAGTTGGAGCGAGAGCAATGAGTCATAGGGACTCCGCTTCAAAAGGTTTGAAAACCTGTGGACACAAAACTTACGGAAAATCGGCGGTAGGACGCTCAGTGGGTTGTATCTCTGGGTCATATTGAACTTCACGCTATTTGGAGAATTGTAGCAACAATTCAGGGGTAGGAATATAAGTCCTTTAGTGCAAGTGCCTCAATTAGCTACAACCCCACATTTCCACCATCCAAAGTGTGTAGGAGGTGGCTCTGTGGCTGTGCCCGAAACACTTTGAACCAGAAATTTTTGAGAAAAAAATAAACACATCTAAATCAAAATAGACATTTTACAACAACGGCGAAATAATTTTTTGTTCTAAGAAAAATTTGTGTGGAAAAGTTTTGTAATGCGTTTCTTAAAAAGAAGTTTGTTACTTTTTGAACGAATCACCTGTATCACCTGTCATCCCGTTGATCATCGACTTGCTCGAGCGAGCGCCAGCAGCGTCTCCATTTGTCCCTGTCGCGTGCCAGAGTGGTCCAATGGATCCTCCTCGCTCGAAGGACACGAAGAACGTCATATCGGTCGTTCAGGGCTTTCACGAAGAAGTCCGACCAACGCGTTGATGGGCGTCCTGGTGTTCTTTTGACATCCCGCGGAATCCAATCTGTGACGGCTCTCGTCCAGCGGGTGTCTGCGAATCGCATTACGTGGCCGGTCCACCTAATTTTCGACGACTTGGCCCATGCGACAGCGTCTCTGATCTTCGAACTTCGGCGAAGCTCGGAACTCCGGAGGCCTTCTCTCACTTGCGTGAGTCGCGTCACTCCGAGCAACGCCCTCTCGATTCCACGCTGCGCGACGCTGATCGCGTGTTCATCCTGCTTTCGTATAACCCAGGTCTCTGAGGCGTATGTTAGGGCAGGAAGAACAGTGGAGTCGAATAGGTGGGCACGGAGTCGGACGTTCTTCGTTTTCTTCACGACTCCTTCGACGCTCTTGAAAGCTCCCCAAGCCGCTCGTTTCCTCCTGCTCAGCTCTGGTGCTAGGTCGTTGGCCATGTTGACTTCGCGACCCAGATACACATAGCCGGAGCATTCGGAGACGTTCGTTCCGTTGAGCGAGAATGGGGCATCAGAAACCCATCCGTTCTTCATGAACATCGTCTTGAACGAATATAGTGTTTATATTCCCCTAGACAACAGTGTTTGAGGTGCACTATGAAGTGCTCCGACACAGAGATTTGTTCATTTAAAGAGATTGTGCTGCGCACTCGTGCAGAACACTGCAACGTTTATTTAATTGATAGAGTAAATGCTATTTATCTGAAGTTATGCAGTGGAGAGTGACAGCGTGTTTTTCCTAATGTGCTTGCTTGTGCTGTTTCTAAATTTATGGTCATGTCAACAGCAATTATACGATCATTTCTATAAACATTGCAATGTACAAAACCAGTGCATGGCGCAATCTCTCCCAATGATACACCAGCAAATTCGCTGTTCCCTAGCAATAAACAAATTGTTTGAGATTGAAGATAAGATATTTTGTTTATATAAACAGTGCAGTTATTTTTTCTGCAGAGGTGAATTTTCAAAAAAATATTTTTTCAAATTATTATTATTTTATTTTTGTATAATATTTTTATTCAACGTCTTTTTATACTATGTATATGCGTGACTTTATTTGTAAACTGTCCGCTTTAAAAATTTTAACTTAAAAAAGGCCTTGGATTTGTTGCGTCCTCTGCGCTATAATCGAGCTTTGCTTACTTTCAAATGTGCTTTTTGCGTGTGCAGTCATTAAACACAATTGTTATCGACAGCTTCATAATGCGAACATTGATTTGCGACATCCCGTTTGATGAACGAACTACTGGTAAACTACACGCCATCTAGCGAACCGCCACGCATCTCATATCAAGCATCTATTGCGTCGTCCGGAAAGTTCTCAGCGTTTTGAGTGCTTCACTTTGAGTTACCATAACATTCTCAAATCTTATCGGATTAAGTTAAGATTAAGATAAGCACCGTTCGAATCAGCACACTTTTGCCAACCGGGCCGTCAGTCGCCTGACTAAGCGAAAAAATCAGCAAAAAAATTAGGTGATCGAGATTCAACAAAGTCCACGAAAGCTGCTTTGGCTCGGTCCTGATTGGTGAAGGTTTTGCCAGCGAGAAAGTTCTGAAAGTATTCGAGGAGGCGGTAGTCGGTTGGTTCGAGGTCTAGGGGTGAGGCAGAATTTACCCCTTAATTTGTCCAACTTTCGAATAGCAATTTGTGGAACGTGTGGGCGGGCGTTATCGTGCGGAAAAATCGGGCCTCTTCTGTTAACCAAGGCTGGATGAAGTTGACGCAATTTTCGGCTCGTCGATTTCCTTACGGTAGGAATCTGCTGTGACCGTATGGCCTGGTGCCAAAAAGTTGTAATGGATCACACAAGCTGCCGACCACCACACAGTGGCTATTACCTTTTTTTGGTGGAGGTTCGCCTTTGGAGAATGCCAAAGGGGTTCGTCGGCGTCCAAACACTGTCCGGAATGATACCTGTTATCATTCAGAATCCACTTTTCATCACTAGTGACGATTCGATCCAAAGAGGGGTCAGTTTTGTTGCACAAAAGTAGAGAAGAACAGATCTCGAAACGTGACAATTTTTGTCGCTCACTCAACTCGTCGGGCACCCACTTTTCGAGCTTTTTCACCTTCTCAAGGCGTTTCAAAGCATCCGCAACAGCAGTTTTACTGACGCCTAGCTCTTCCGCGATTCCGCGAACTGTTTGGGATGGTTCAGCTTCACCAGTCCCTTTAACTTCAGGATTGCTCTGGTCGACCGCTACGGGGGTCGTCTTCGAGGCTAAGATCTCCGGTCCGAAATTTACTAAACCACTGGCGCACAGTGCTTTCTCCAACGCTTATTAGGCCACCACACTTGATTGACTTGTCGAGCTGTCTCGGCTGCGAATTGTCCCAATTTGAAATGAAAATAAAATATCGCTCGGAATTGCTCCTTCGACACACTTCAGTAAACTTTTCAAGATTAAAAAAATAAAAAACGTTGAAACATAAGTTATTTAGTCAGATAGAGCGGGAAATTCCGTACAGAAAATACTTAATACTACTACTACTTAATAGTAGAAGAATGAAAAATAGTATCACAAAACGCTAAGAACATTTCGGACAACCTAATAAATGGATAAATAAATAAACAGTGTCGCCCTCAGGCTGGTCCAGCTATTTACTATACATTGGATCTGATCGAAAATCTTCGAATAATTGGATAAGTTGGATAAGGGCGATTTTGCGAACCCCGGGCTTTTGGATGATTCGGATAAGGACAACTTCACGGGAGTCGGAAAGCAGGATGATTCGGATAGGTATATGAATCGGTTACCCGAAAATGGTTCATTCGAATCCAACGTATACTATTTACGGAGCTTGGTGCTGGCCCGTGACAAAAGAAATTGAAAGGCGCCTCAGCGTAATGGAAACGAAGATGCTGCGGTGGACGGCCGGAGTTAAGCGTTGGAGCCTGTTCATACATCGCGACAAGAGCGACAAAAGCGACAAGAGTGACAAGAGCGAAAAGAGCGGCTGGGGCTACGGATGTAGTGTGGTGCACGTAAATAATTACGCATTTCACACTACATTGGTCGCGGACGGAGTGTGGAGCACGCAATTATTTACGTACACCACACTATGTCCGTCGCCCGGTCGCTCTTGTCGCTCCAGTCGCTCCAGTCGCTCTTGTCACTTTTCTCGCTCTTGTCGCGAAGTATGAACAGGCCCTTTGGATCGAGTACGGAACAACTCTACATGGCAGAAGTTCGGTGTCACGCCGATATTCGAGTAGATGCGCGAAGCTCGTCTGCGATGGAATGGCTACATCCTTCCAGCAAAAGGTCCGAAAGGCGGGTCTTAAACGTACCCAGTACACGGCCAAGAAGACAACCTGGGAACGGATTCATCCACGACTTACCTAACTTTAAGGGAGAATTGTAAGCGAAAAGCTCAGATAACGCGGCACCATAATGTTATCTGAGTTTTTCGCTTACGATTCTCCGATACAGGCATCGGGACTTGAAGATGGCTAAGTATCGCCTGGTCAGGCATTCGATCGGGAAAGGTGGCGTCAGCATGCACGTAGCAGCATATATGTAGCATACATGTATGCATCTACGTGTATGCTACAACGAAAAGAAACAGAAAAAACAGCGAGAAGCGAGTGGAAGGCACTATCCCACTATCTCTTTTAAACAGAGACGTTCTTTTAACGTGTGATGACGGTGAAGACTTTTTTCATAGATTGAGTATTTTCGCTTTCATATTTTAATTACTTTTAACAAAACATTTTACAGCACTTCAATCGTCTTTTCGGTCCGTTCGCATAGTATTTCTACTCCATACTACACACTACTCTATATGTATTCCGTATATACTCTACATACGGCTATACACTACATAGTACATATATTTTTATGTATCTATTCTAATATCTCTATATATACTCATTGACAAAGACCGTTTCAACTACATAATGATGGACGAGAACAGAACAGCATCCTATTATAAGGATAATAAATTGCATGAATATAGCAAGAAAACGGACCCCGCTATCATGCTCGACGAACGCTAAAGAAGATGAAGAAGTAATAGTAGTATTAGCAGTAGAGCAAGGTACTAAAAAGGATAACGGATAAAGGGCGGCGTTACTCAAGCCCTTTAGGGACGCGCCACGCATTCTACTTCTATGGGATGTCGTGGAGGTGATTTGAACCATACAATGACTTGCGGTGGCCAGCCAATGAACAAGTCAGCGCTTCATCCTTCCCAGACAAGTCCGGTACCAATTCATCGACCCCAGAGGGATGGAAGGCTTGGTTGGCCTGAGAGGAAAATCTGAACCAGGAACCTGGTATCAGGTGCACGCAACAGCCGACACCACCTCCGACTGCGCTACACGAGCTCAAGGTACTATAGGAATATAATAATCGTTCAACAAACGTATGTTCATCATTTTGTGGAACCTACTTTCATGGTTGCACTTGTACTTTGTTTTTTCCAACCACATCGTTCCCGATTTCTCATCTTCGGAACGGGCAGTTCCTCGAAAAAGCCGCTCCAGTGGCACACAACAAAAATGAAATGTACCTTCAGTGGCGTCAGAATGTTTATGCCCTTTGTGAGCGAATTCGTGCGTCAAATTCGAAGCGATTGTCTATCTTTATCAATCTATCTTTTTTGTTTGTCTGCTGTCCTGATTTTTTGCTCTTTGGAGCTCTTCTATGATGTTATTCGTTTTTCCCTATTCCTATTGTGCCCGATCTTATGATATTATTGAACACAGGCACACACTGCAAGGAGGACAGTGGAGTGCTGAGAGCCGTTTTTCTATGAATCCTGGACGAAGTGTGCTTATCTCTCAAATTAGCACTTTGGATTCTGCTATCAGGTCGATCTTGGTGCAAAAGCCATGCGCTTTCAAATGGATCTCCTGAAAATAACGATGAAGGATCTTGGTAGAAAGAATCGCATTATCTGCTCAAAAATTTCCAATAGAAATTGAATGTATTCATTAAGCTAAAAACGGCCATTTTAAGTGTGAGGTGTGATATATTGCACAGAATTTTTGCGTCGCTTCCACAGAAGGAAATATTTATTGTTCAAATTGATTGTGCGAAGTAGTGGGTGGTTTTGGCACCACACCTCAAGTAGAGCAAACGCACAAATTACCAAAACAAGCACGAGACATAAAAAACTACAAGGCATTAAACAAACAGCTCCTCTACTGCAAAAGCACAGGGCCAGAATGGCAGTGTGCAATATATTCTCGCTACACATCGTTGCTACGAGCTACTAGCTACTGGGGCCATTCCAACTGCAGTTCTTCACCCGAATTGTTGTCGCACCATCCTCGGCCTGCTTTCTATGCATGATCTTTCCAAAAATGAAGCGTCGATAATCCCTCATGAACATTATGGTGATCAGAGGGCATACGAGTGGAAATAACGACATCAGAATTCCAATCGCATAACTAAGTGCATTGGAACTGGTAGAGCCGCTGAATAGCAGAGCATACATCTTGTATAGCGGCGCATGAAGTAGAATTAAAGGACACAGCGTCTAAAAAAGTCGCGAATCGTTCACAGATCTTTACAATCTTAATCGTTATTCCTGTAATTTTGGTCTTTATAGTCTTTATTCTTTAGTCTTTAGTCTTATTGTTTGCAGCACGTTGCTCCACAAAGGATAAAAGGATAAAGGACTCATCTGGGAAGGGTGAAGCATTGATTCGTCTGATCACTGCAAGTTATCGGGTGGGATAAATGCGCATTCAAACTGTCCCCACGTCATCTTCAAGTTGAATGTGTGTCGCATACTATTAGGGAGGGGGGGGGGGGGGGCAAAAGTAATGAGACTCTCCATGCCGTGCCCATAGTATATGTCGTGACTGGAGTCCAGTTTCGTACTTCTCGTATTTGTACATTTGTTTGCTACTTACTGAAGGCCACTTGAGAAGTGACCACCTTCGCCCTTTCCAGAAGCATGGCAAAGCCCAGTCTTTCTCAAGCCGAAACCCCAGTCTGACAAATCGACCTTGTCGCGCCAATCTCGCTCAATTCCCAACCCCGAGCAGCCTGAACTCAATCTTAACGCAGGATGAGAAGTACGTCTTCCATCTTAACACTGCCAAGCAGCGAGTCTGGGTGAAGTCTGGTGACCTGTTACCGGCCTTCGTTCGGCGGGATGTTCACGGCGAGAAGCACCTTCTGAGCTTTTGAGTCTGCGTCCATGGACCAGTATACTGGGAACTATTTTCCAAAAGCACGACGATGGACTCCAAGGCTATGGTGAACGAAATAGGAGAGATGGACTGGCGACTCGCACTTTTTCGGTCTCATCGCTTCGAGAAAGTCCTCCTCTTGGACAACGCCGCACCCCATCGGGCAAAAGTGACCACGGATGAGCTTACTCAGCTGGGCTACGTTCACATGCCTCACCCACCGTATTCGCCGGACATCTCTCCATGCGACTACCACTAGTACTTGAGCCTACAGGACTTCCTAGTCGGAAGGGACACAAGAACCCAAGCAGTCCTTGACAACCATATCGAGCAGTTGATCAACACCAGGCCCAAGCAGTTCTGGAAGGATGGGGTCAGGAAGATGGCTGATCGATGGGGCAGCAAGGTCATTGACCTTAATGGCGAATACATTCCTTAGCACCATTGAGTTGTAATTGAGTTATAAAGAAAATTTGTTGAATTTGTCTCATTACGTTTGGCCCACCTTAATAAATTGCATTAATTAACGTCGTCCTTTATCCTTTACGATGAGTGCTCCACATAACACCGGTGCAGACAATTGTGAGAATTTTTTTTTCTTAAAACCATGAACACTTCCACTTGTACATACAAAAATATTCTAATCCATCGAGAAATATTTTTGGGTATGCTGTGTCCCGAAGCTCCAGCACATACCTATATACCTGAAGGTATTAGGGTTACATGGCCAACTGGTACGGTTGCAGTTTTTTTTAATAGACTGCTCTGATGGCAACCACTAGGTCAACAAAATTCTACTGCTTTCCCTATTTTCATATTTCTGAGCTCATTCAATTGCGCCGAATCTGGTCTTGCTGGTTTCATAGTTTTCCGGTTTATCACTATTATTTTCCCCTTCTCTTCCCTATATTTTCACGCATTTGTGCACTTAAACTTATTGGATAAAGGATAAAGGACGGCGTTATTCATTCCCCTTTGGGATGCGCCACGCATTCTACTTCTACGTGATGTCGTGGAGGCGAGTTGAATGCGTATTTGGCCATACAATGACTTGCGGTGGCCAGCCGATGAAGAAGTCAGTGCTTTATCCTTCCCAGACAAGTCTAGTACCAATTCACCGACCCCGGAGGGATGGAGCGCTTGGTTGGCCTAGGCGGGAAACCCGAACCAAGAACCTGGTATCGGGTGCAGGCGACAGCCGGCGCCTCCTCCGACTGCGCTCCGCGCGCCCTCACGTTGCTCCATAGTAAAATAATATAGGGGTGGTCTTTGCTGGTGTTCCACCTTAAGTCACTCTCTTGAGAAGAAGCAGCAAAAAGAAAGATTCTGATCCTTTCTGTGTAGAACTTTTTAGCCTTTTCAATTTCACCTGCTTGGAAACTAAATCGAATGCGGTCGTGTCGTGTTAAGTTGACATCAAGCTGCAGTACTTCTAACAGACTGCGTTTTGGATCAGGACAAGGACCTCGCTAGGGACATCTTCTCTTGCTTCCAAGGGGAAAGCAGCGCTACTGGTGTAATTGCTCGAGCTACACAAGTCCTCTTACGGTGAAAAATTCTACGTGACAGCGACTTGCCACAACGACTTCACTTGACTTGACCTCTATTGTTTATTATTTATTAGCTGCCACTTCGTTTTTCCCATCAACCTTTATTTGTTGTGTTCTCCTGCATACTCTGAGCTAGCGAAGGTCTCGTCTTGTATATGGCTTTTTAATTCGTTTACAACATTATTTCGCGTAAATGAATAAAATGAATGAATCGTGGAATTGTTTCAGCTTATAAATTATGGTAGGACTAACCTGTAGCAGCAATAATCTGAGCATCTGTCGATGCATCCTCTTCGTTTGAGCGCTCATTGCTGTGTGTTTCAAAGTGAAATGAATTCTTACGGCGCACAGAAAGCCAACGGCACCAACAAATAGCACCATTACCAACGCCTCGACCAACAACGCATACGTAGATGTTGTCAATGCATACTGAAATAAACAGTGTTTGATAGCTGGTGAATGACTCCAGATGAAGTCTAGAAGGGGTTTCATCCTTATCCTCCATAACTTTTACTGAATTTCCAAAAAAAGGAATGAAGTCGTTAAACACGCTTATGACCCCAAACACTTCGGAGCCGGCAGAGACTGTCTGCGCTCTACTATTTCGCGGCAGGGAACGACCAGATCGACGACAGAAGGCGAGAAAGCGAATAGCAGCAGTAGGTCCCGACTAGAAATACAGTACCTCTGCGGAAGAGGCGTGACTCATCGCTTTCGCCGCTCGCCGCAAGTGTGTGGGGGCCTTTACATATCCTTTTACATATCCTCTATAGCCAAAGAAGGACATTTAGATTTGGTATGGCTAGGGCGAAGCTGTGAGAAACGGAGGAGATGTAAGGAGCACCGTCTTCTCTAGACTTGCACCGTATTGTATCCTAATGTAGATTATGAATTTTTATTCAGGGGTAATAATACTGAGGTCAGCATTAGTCATTATTTAAACGATGTGCGGGATGTTCAGCCTCTGCGTAACACTAATGACGTAACTCCATGAGCACATGTATTTCAAAGTGATCAAAGACATTGCCAGCGGTGGCGAATTTTGCGGACTTGTAAGACACAGGATTCAGCTTTCGGAAAAAGAACGAGGACATAGGAAAGGGAATTAGAAAGCAACTTCAGTTAGAGTTGCAGCAGCATATTTCTTATAAGGCCTTCAAACAGACTTGTGCTAGTAAATTCTTATGAGTTTCGTTGTGAGAAAATTGTAGGCATGAGCGTAAAGCAACCTACAGCAGTTTTAAAACATGGAGAAGATGTAAAACTCAGGGTGCTTTCGGTGGTAGAATAAAGACCATACAGAAATAAGATGTTGATCGGCACAAATAAAACAGCTAAAACATACGTCATCCTCTACTGCGTAATTCTGCCCTCTTCTACGAAACCCATTCTGGTCGAAATTTCCTGCAGGATGACCGGGACTAATTCGTCTCGCTGGTGAACTAATTTTGCACAATCGACAGCACCGTGTGATTGCTCATGTAGCCTGACTTGGCGTCCGAAAAACGATGTGACTACTTTCCCGTGGTGTGAATGGTGACTAAAAAACGCGATGTTGCAAGCGCAACTCTTCTGCTAATGCTGGCAAAGAAAATCCGACTTCTGCAGACTCTCATGGCCTTCCATTCACCCGCTTTCATTGCTATTTCGCGTTTTGTCACCGGAGAGGTGAAAGCACAGTGAAAGCGTTTGAATTGTGAATTACCCGAGGAGAATGACCGAATATTTAAAACAAAGTGGCACTGGCTACTTTAGAAGATGAAAAAAGTGTGATTTCTTGCGTTACTGCATTTTTGTCTTACGAGAGGTTTGTTACGTGTGGATACCAACTTCTTCACGTTTCTCGATTCAGCAAATTGGTGCTTCACCTTATCCACAGTAAAGGCGACGTCTCGGACGCTGCACATGGCCCGTATGACCTCGTTGCGCAGTTTGGACAGCCACTGTTACTGCGAGAATATGTCGGCCTTTTTGCGTTTCCAGACTACTTGCGTTTCTAGCAACTTGTGTACTACTGACTTCATTAACGCCCACATTTCGTACGCGTAACACAAGGCAGGAAGAACTGAATGAACAACTTGGTTCGCAGTTCGAAGTCTTTGGTGCTCTCAACCACCTTCTTGACGGAGTTGAACGCAGCCCATTCAGCATTCCTATTCCTGGGTGTTTAGGATTTTAGTCGCTCCTTATGATAAGCTGCCGACCGAGATGAACGTCTTCCTGTCCTCCAGGCGAACTGCTTGGTGAAGTAAAAGATCTCCATCAGCAAATTCGTTTTTCTTGAATTACGTCGTTGACAAGCTAATCGTTAGACTAGATTCCAGTACTCTGTATGAAACTTGTGCCACTTTTGCGAACCATCTTCCTAGAATCTTGTGATATGCAGAATGTCACCGGCGAGCCTCAACTGATTCAGCTGCTTCCTGTCAATTTTGACGCCACACCTGTTGCAAATGCAGTGACGGATAGCTGCTTCCAGACATACCGAAAATGAATTAGGGAATCTCTTTTTCGAACTCCTCTCTCAACAACCAACTCCATGACGCGGTGGAATGGTTGGAACACAGTGGTGTATGGTGAGACGCTTCTGCTCAAGAACTTCGCGTAACTCGCACCAACACCCTCTCGCTGAACACTTCTCAGATTTTGACGACTCCATTAAATCGAATGCTTTGTGGTAGTCACTAAAGATTAACAACAGCCATCTGTTGAACATCTTGTACAGCTCAGATCGCGGTGTTACAGGCCAGTAATTGGCTAGACCCTCCTTGCTTTCTCTACTGAACATCAGTACCGTCCTGGATACTTCCAAGCAGACGGCGATTTGCACAGCGTTCCGTAACGAGTAAAACTTTATGTCAGAGCGCTGCATAGCTTATCACCACAAGCTTACAGAGGTGCGGTTGTGATTTCATTGGCTGACAAGCTGACAATCTTGGCTCATAGAACTACGATGGAATATATATTCCAAGATTCATCGAAAGTCGTAGTTGGACGATTTCAAAAATAGAGCTTTTGGAATACCCTTAAAAGAATATAGTAGTTGGGATGTAACTCTGAAGGTAGTGCCGATTCTCTGGAGTATGATCGGTGTCCCAAAGTTCACGAATCCATCTCCAGTAATTTCTTCTTCTTCTTCTTCTTCTTCTTCTTCTTCTTCTTCTTCTTCTTCTTCTTCTTCTTCCTCCTCCTCAGCGTTTGTCCAGCTTCGTGGCGAGGTCCGCTATTCAGGTGTTATGACGCCACCTTTCCCGATCCAGCGCTAGATCAGGGTGGACACCAGCTACTTTCAAGTCCTTATGTAACATATCAGCCCTCTGGCTGCTTCGGGCGCCCTCTAGGCCGCTTTCCTATTACCTCGAAGTTAAGGCCTATCTTTCGGACGCTGTCTTCGTTTCTACGCAGAACGTGGCCGCACCATCGCAAGCGAGCTTCGCGCATCTTGTCAGTTATCGGCGCGACACCGAACTTCTGCCGAATAGCATCGTTTCGTATGCGGTCCATGCGCGTGACTCCAGCCATCCAGCGCAGCATCCTTGGTCGCTGATCAAGGAACACTCAGCATCGTACATTGCTACTGGC
Organism: Heligmosomoides polygyrus polygyrus; assembly: GCA_947396885.1. Lineage (NCBI taxonomy): Eukaryota > Metazoa > Nematoda > Chromadorea > Rhabditida > Heligmosomidae > Heligmosomoides > Heligmosomoides polygyrus. Next base: position 99,059,566 of record OX377202.1, on the reverse strand, counting down.
CGGACGACTGCTCTGTAGATCTTCGACTTGAAGCGCTCTGGTATCTTCTTGTCGCAGAGCACACCAGTCAACGAGCGTCACTTGGACCAAGCTGCACTCACGCGTGAATTCACTTCGACCATCAGTTTGCCGTCAGACGCGACTGCTGATCCCAGGTACTTAAAGACCGCAGCGCGTGGAAGCTCGATCCCATTAACCGGGTATGCGATTCCGTACTCAAGAATACGCTCACCATCGGCGTTACGAGACCAGTATCTGAAGCCACCATGACAGCTGCACCCGTCTTTCGTAGCACCTACGTGCCCATTAAGGTCATCAGCGACTATGACGACATCTTTCGACGGTAACTCTGCTGTCTTCTCATCAAGTAGGCACCACAACTCATCCTTGGCTTGCTCTGAGCAGCCAGTTTGCGGAGCATACGCAGAGAAGAAGTGATAGAGTCGCTCCTTAGCGGCGACAACGACATCAGTCGATCGTCAAAGTGCTCGACGCTTACAATCGAGTCACGAAATCGTCCGGAGACGATTATTCCGACACCACTGGTGGTCCTGGGACTTCCACATAGAACGGCGTTGAGGCCACGTCCTATGTTCCTTGACTTGCAGCAGGACCACCTCGTCTCCTGCACCGCTCAGAAATCAACTCTTCTTCACTCCAGTGCTTCAACCAACTCGCACGAGCGGCCCGTCAACGTACCCACATTCAGCGTAGCCACGCGGGTCCTGCTTACATTACGGGAATTTCGGACTAGCTCAGTTGCCCCTCCCGATGTCGTCCTTGCATCAGGGACCCTCGCATACTTTTCACACTCGCCGGGCTTTGCGAGTGCGCGTTGGCTCCCGCGGACGTCGTAACACTATCTCGAAAAACTTGAACTGTCATGCACCATGTGATGTGACATGGGTCTTCGTAGGCCGGCCTGTCACAAGGGCCTGTCGCCTGCAGTCGAATGTTCGTGTTCGGCTTAGCTCCCAGAGCGGGCAGTTTCCAGTGGCCACGTGGAGGAACGGACATCGCCACCGAACCCATCTCCAGTGACTACTTCAAGGAAAAGCGGCTCGAGGTCAGTCGAAGCCAGGACTTTCATCATCACCTTTGTGATATGCTTAAAACAGCATAAAACAGACGCTCCGTGTCAATCACAATAACCATTCTCTTTGAAAGCATTTTCACACAGCGTAAAATCATGGGATTCAAACTTCACGAAATCTCACTTCTGCTAGTTCTGATCCGTCCCTCTGAGAACAAAACTCTGTTATAGCAAAGGCTTTTCCGCAGAATCGTATCTACATTCAAGCATTAATACTCGTTGAGGTTTTTGCCTTCTTCGCTCACACTTTCCCACGATGCCAATTAGTTCCAATATTTTTTTTTGCCATTAATGAAGGCGAATGGGAAAGCATGATGAAGAACAGCAAATTATATTCTTCTCTTTTTCAGTCCTAGCCATGCATTCTAATTCTACACAGCAACGACAATTCAGAATGACGCTCCAAACGATAACTGTCGCCGCCTGCAAGCATATAAATCGACTTCGATGCAAGACTTTGGTCTGTCCAGGATTATGAAAAGGGCTAGTGATCGTGTATTTTCATGTTCAAGTAGCGAATCGTTTTTCAGGTAGTCGTTCTAAGTCAGTGTATGGGCCAATTGCACCTTCAGGTATTACCTAAAAGTTGAGAGCACATCACTATTGGAACTGCACCATTTTCTCTTACGGCTAGAATCACAGCAGACTTGTTATGCTTAAATGATAGGGTTATCATTTGTATTAGAAATAAAAAACCTACTCTGATGGAGACTGCCGAGAAGGTGGCACCGAATATGTTAAAATGATAGTTCTCCAGAACCCATTCTCTTATGAGCATTATGAGCTTAACCGTGGGCCATCCACACAAAACGTTCATTAACGCCCAGTTAACGACGAGGCCAGTGTTTGTAGCCACAATTACAGTAAGCCAGATTCCAGACGTGTAAACAACTGTCAGTCCTGGTCTGAAAGAAAAGAAGATCAATGAAGGAACCAATGCAAAGTAACTGTAGGCGTTCTCTTACCTGCACACCTGAATGTACTTATATATCAAATTGTTCGTTACTAAAAGCATTGAAGAAACTATCGTCATACTAAATAGCAGCAGTACATAAGGACCAACATTCAGTGAGTCTCCTAGACGACCTGTTGCGATCAGCATAAATGTCCAGTCGAAAGATACGGGCAGCTAAATAAGAAGAACCGTTGAATACTTGAATCATCTGCTGGTTGATCTGTTGGCAATGGGTTGGTATGAAAGAGAATCTAGCCTTTAGCAGTTGCCCCTCCGATTGCACCACTCCACGTGCCATTTGGTGCAATCGGAGGAGGCACGTGCACCCGATTCCAGGCCGTGTTTCGGATTTCCAGCCCAGGCCAACCAAGCACTCCATCCTTCTAGGGTTGGTAACACCATACTACCAGACTTGTCTGGGAAGGCTGAAACACTTATTCATCGGCTGGCCACCACAAGTCAGGAATAGGTCAAATACGCATTCAAATTGCTTAATTGCAATTATTCCGTGCAAGTAGAGTGCGGAGCGCATCCCACGAAAGACTGATGAGCGCCGTCTTTAATCTTTATCCTTATTTGACCTCTACAAAGACTTACTATGACGAGACAGACAAGATGAGAACCGCTTGCGGTCAGGTCTTGCGCCGATTGCATCACTCGCCGGCCAGCTGTATCGGTAAGCTTCTCAGTTAAAGGTGTTACTTTCCTGGATTACGCAACTCGTCTATCCATGTGGGAAGGGTAAGGGCAGGAAGATCGTTGCTGTCAAGTATTGTGCGAATCCTCTATGAAAGTGTAATCTGCATGACTCTTACTAGGGAACGGTTTCAACCCCCCATGGAACTTCAAGTTGAGACCAGGATCATTAGAACAAGCTCGGAAAGCAGATTACGAAAAGGGATGTCAAAATTGCAAAGCGAAACTCCTGAACGAGTTATGGAATGCGAAGTTGGGTGGCCTGACCAAAGGCTGGCCGGGTGAAGGAGCTTGCGCAAGAGCGATGAGTCATAGAAGCTCCGTTCCAAAAAGTTGGAAACCTATGGGCACAAAACGTACGGAAAATCTGCGGTAGGACCTTAAGTAGATTGTCTCTCTGGTTCATATTGAACTTCACGCTATTTGTCGTGGCAAACGACCTGAATCTTTTTATAACGTTTCAATCGGACCGAAGAGAAAAATGTCTAGAGGTGTCGCCAATGTCACCATAGCAGTTTTTTGCCTTCAAGGATTTTTCATACATTGTAAGAGTTAGTAAATTTTTAATTCTTGGTTGTAGGCAATCGATAGCGGGATTCCTATAGCTGAGTCACTTCTGAGATGAAAGCTCTGATTACAGGAGGCGGCGGTCTTGGCGAGCGGGGATGGAACATTCGACGACGTCACGGACTCGCGGAGCGGCTCGCCACCAGGCCTCTTGGCCTCGCACGACTTCGGCTCCTGCCCCACGACCTCGACTCCATCGGCCGATTCCACCGACAGGGCCTGTATGACGTATTTGTGACGGCTACAACATGCTGTCGTCACGATGTCGTGTCCACCGCCAATTCCCCTAACTACACTGGTAGCAGCGAGCTGGGTCCATCTGGCGAACAAAGGTGAGTCTTTTACTCTCTTTCCTTTCTCGGATGCTCTCTCTCTCGACCCTCTCTATTCTCCTCCTTTCTTAACTGTAGGTCCTCTCTTTCTCCCACTAATCCTTTCTTCTAAGAGCACCTATACTTTTGGCTGCTTAGTTGGTTGTGCGCAGACCTTCCAAGGACCCTTCCTCTCACCGTTTTTTCTTAATTCCTTTTTTCTACGAACGACACTGAATCCTTTTTTCGGCTTTCCTCGAGGCTAATTTCGCTAGCTAGGTATCGGGGACGTCTTGTTCAATTGTCTGACTCCCGTCTACGACACTAGAAGTGGTTCGCGTGGAGCAAATGGATGGCGTATGACGCCCTGGATGTGGATGCGATCCACCTTTTGAGTGAAGTGGTTATGTCGCGACATAGGGGTGGTTCGAAGACACTCTATAACTTCAAGCACTGGAATCGCCATATGAACATGTAGTGTAGTTTCTTTGGTTTTTTCCTCACATTTTCTTCCAGCCGGCTAGGTTTTTTCTAAACCTCTGTCCCTCTAAGTCTTCGGTGTTCTCGATTCGATACTAGGTCTAAGAGGGTGTTAGAGGTTCTTCCTCTCGTCTTCGGCAGGAATTCGCGTCGGTGTGCGTTAGCGCCTTTCTCATGACGGATCGCGGCGCGGAGCCGGGCTATCAGCGCGTCTCTCACAACATTTCCGCGGTTCTCAACTTATCTCCGCTTCGATCTCGAGCTCCGCCGAGTTCCTTGGCGCTCTTGTATGCGCTGATCACTACTCTCGCCCTCGCCGAGCCCGCCGCCTACGTCCTTCCCTCCAATAAATTCTTGTCCTGAGCGGACCCCATCGAAGTTTGTCCAACGTCACTCCGTTTGAGGGGATCTACACTTCACCTGCGGGACGACCAACGTCGAGCCGTACAAATGGGGTTGAGCAACCACCCGATCCTGGTGAATCAGGCGGCTTACGGTTTAGGAAAGACAGTCATCGTCGCCTACCTGGCCGCCCAGATCGCTGCTTCTGGTCAGAACATCGTGATCGTATCACCGCAAAGACGAATGTGGCTTGTGCCCAATTTGCGGAAACCCTTCTTCGTCTTGACGATTACCGACGGCTGCCTGTCCTACGCTTTGTAGCCGATTTTGCTTTGGCCAACGGAACTCCTACGACGCCGGTGGACTCACACACAAACCTACAGTCGCTGGTCGAACGATACGGGGAAAGGATGGAAGCCGACGAGGCGCACCGTTGCCAAGTATACAGTGACGCTCGTCGGCTACTGGAAATACTATTGTTTAACCCGGACGCGGCTCTCAACCTCACCGACGAGGAGCGCAAGGAACATCGGATCGCCGAACGCGACAATTCTTATGCCACAGAGGACGCCGTCAGGGTCGTGCTCTGGGTACGGTTCCCATCCATCGACTGCATGACTACCGTCTCGCTGTTGAATACCACTACCGAGGAGGACTCTTCTACAGCTGTTATCCACTTGCACGGTCCTCATCAGCGACGAGGCGTCCTGGAATCCTGGAACCTGCCTTTGTGGCCGTCGCGTCTCGGTTCCCGCAGGCACGGCACATTGTTATCGGAGAGATCAACCAGCTCCAACCCCACGTTCGTTGCTCGCTATCGTCTCGACCGGCCCAGATCGGAGCCAGAGGAGTTATGGACGTCCTGGCGCGCCGTAACGTCCCCCAAGCCCCCCTCGTCACGATCTCTCGGGCTCATCCCGCGCTGAACGCCCTACCCAACTTCCTGTTCTACCGCGGAGCACTCGAAAGCGGTACGGAGGCACGACAGCGCCGTCTTGTGACCAGTCGACTGCGACTCCCGAACCCAGCCATACCGCTGGTCTTCATCGACATCGAGGGAGCCTCCTACCCGTCACCGTCAGGCTCCTACTGGAACGAGGACGAAACCGGCTGGCGCAGGAACATCGTCCGCGAGCTGCTAGCGCTAGAGGTGCGGCCATCATCGGTCGCCATAATCACGTTCTACAAGAGCAGCAACGACTGCTGTCCCAGTACGCTGCCCGGCGCGGAGTGGCACTTCATACCGTGGATTCAGTCCAAGGACGGGAGGTGGACATCGTCATCGTCCTCACTTCACGTACTGACGTCACACCAACAGCGGGAGTTCCTAAATGACCCCAGAAGGATGAATGTGGCCATTACCAAGTGTCGGCATGGACAGTTCATCCTGGGTAGCCGCAAGGCTCTGGGTACCCTTCAGAACTGGGGACGCCTGGTCGTCGTTAGCACTGCGGCGCTTCCGGACATCTTCGCTTAGGAGAACACTAACGGAGGCAAGTTTTTTCTTTTCTTTTCCACTTATTCTTACTGTTCATTTATTTACTTTTATTTTTTAGTAGTCTATTCGGGATAGATTTTGGGATTTTCTTACCAATCACTATCGATTGCCACCTCCTCTGGTAGTGCACTCGTTCGAGGACGGACGTATTTGTGGATAGAGGGAGGTGTAAGAGTTAGTGAATTCTTATTTCCTGGTTGGAGGCAATCGATAGCGGGATCCCTATAGCTGAGCCACTTCTGAGATGAAAGCTCTTATTACAGGAGGCGTCGGACTTAGCGAGCAGGGATGGAACACGACGTCACGGACTCGCGGAGCGGCTCGCCACCAGGCCTCTGGGCCTCGCACGACTTCGGCTCCTGCCCCACGACCTCGACTCCATCGGCCGATTCCATCGACAGTGCCTGTATCACGTATTTATAAAGGCTACAATAAACTGTCGTCACGATGTCGTGTCCACCGCCAAGTCCTCAAACTACACTACATGTATGATAGTTTTCCCAGCTATTTAATCAAGCACGTGTCATAATTTAGAATAAAAGGTCATTTCGAAGATAAATCATGATGTGCAAGAAAAACCGGCAGCAATGTGCCGAACCAACAATGTGGCAACGGGAAGCACTACCTCTGCGCCACAGCTGCATCTGGTTGCCTGCTCCTGCGAAGCCCCATGACTCATCGCTATCGCGCCAGCTCCTTCACACGGTCAACCTGTGGTCAGGCCACACTACTTCGGTAGGCCATAACTCGCTCAGGTGTTTCATATTGCAATTTTGACACCCATATTCGCAGTCAGCATTCTGAGCACTTTCTAATGATGCTGGTCTCAATTTGAAGCTCCATGGAAGGTCAAATTCTTTCCCTGGTTAGTCGCCCACAGTAGAGGACATCTTCTGGTGCTGAGGAGCTCAGTGTTGCTGCAACTTCAGTCAGTTACCTCCCCAAAGTATTTTCCTTTAGCAGATAATTCTCCTGCTTCCTATTTCACATCGTTCGCCACTTGTCCCACGGTCATGTGACCAGCTCTTGTGCCTGATTCCCTCATGAAATCGCAGAGGTAATTTTAGTTAATCGTATAATGAATAACTCGTACATCACTTCTATGTTATCCTCTCTGCGATATTGTTGTTTCTTTAGTTAAAAAAGAGTGGAGGAACCTACCGGAACTGTGAGAAAGAAGGAGATCGCGAAGACGAGATCCTGAACGATCGTCAGAATAAAGAACGCCTTGTAGGTAGCACCAGCCTTTAGAGGACAGCGTAAGAATACGTATAGGAGTAGGCAGTTGTCTGCCACAGCTAGAATGCAAATGCACTCAATCAGTGTTGTGTAACTGCCTCGGGCAGTGCTTGGAGTAGGAGGTGGGGCTGTTTGATTTTGCATACGTTGGTAACCTGAAACTTTTTGATAAAGAGACAGCAATCATAGCAAAATCGATGTTCTTCCATTGACTGTTGCAGTACAGAGTATATATAAGCTCATATTCAAAGGAAAGTAGAAAAGAGAGGAACTTGAAGTAAGCAGTTGAGTTTGGTACAACGATTTTCAACGCCGTCAAAAAAAGGAGGTTGATATGTTGGAGAGCGTTCAAAATAATTTTACACGAAAACTCATAGTGAGGTAATCCCCAACTTCTCTCTTCTTCAAACCTCGGCGTTGTAGGTTGTTAGTCAGTTAAGCTTTTTGTGCCAGCACAAGGTTTTTAGGTGGATCTTTATTCAGCAGGACCTGACGTTTCGACTTTTATTCGTCTTCAGAGGCCTGAATATGGTGCATAAGTTTTCATTTCGCTCTACTTCACCTAGCGCCTTGGCTACCCTAGCATTTTGGACTTCCCCACGAACACAAAGGAGGGACCAAGTGGAAGAAACAACTCACCGCAAAGGCTTATGTTCGCCCACGTCAGTTAGCCAGTAGGGACAATTGGGGCATACTGGCATAGCGCTGTCGCCGAGCCGTCCTTCTATAGCTTAAAATGGGACACAAACGGCAGAAAGTCACTCGTAACAGAAAGACACTCATTCCGGTTGTTCATTACTGGATCTCTTGGAAAAATCCAGAATGCCTCTAACGCTCTCCTTGCCGAAATGTCTCCTACAACGGCCAAGATGGTACATTTCGCTCAAAGTCATTCCCGTTATGCGCATCAATCCTAGGCTTTCCAAGTGGGCTGGTTAGCAATACACGTCGTTTACTTGATAGATGCTTCCTCACACGTACTGCAAGAGCCCTTCCTGTTTCTGCGATGAATTTGGCGTTAAATGCCAAGCGCTCGATCTGTTAAATTGCTCCAATCTTTGAACAGTCGCCTAATCTTCCACTTGGGCAAATAACGCAATTTTCAGATAGACAGTGCTGATCGTAGAGTGTACTCCAAACTCACTATCGCTAAAGTTGTCGTTAGGAATGTTCACTAAGACGACGTCGTCCTGCAGTTGTGCACTTACAATAGCTCTTTGAAGTTCAGCAGTGACTCTATCGGTATCGGATGGACGGTAGGACGAGAGCCATCTTGTCTACTCGGAATCTATCATGGGAGTTAGCGTGAGATCTTCTATGACCATTTGAAACCCTATAGCCGTTTGAAGTGGCTATATCTGAAGCCAATCGTAAAGATTCTTACGATCGCTGGGGCCCGTACACATACCGACTGCCGTTCGGAACATGTTGCTGACAACAGCCCTCTTCACAGCGGTGGGTGTGCTGATCTTGCGTGAATCAAGATGTTTTTCGAGCTTGGATTCCAGTACCATTTCACGCTAATTATTCCCTCACCGGATACCTTCCCTTGCGTTTTTAGATAAGCGGGCCGACCATTATTCGGAGTTTCTCTTGAAAGTCTAATTTACTAAGGTTGCTCGTTCACTAACCTGAAACACTCATCCATTTCGGATTGTGTCGGTGTAACGATACAGCAGTCATCTATGCATCTACATACAGTACATTAGCGGTGAGCGATCAAGCACAGGTTGCTCTATCCTACTCATAAAGCATACGGCAAGACCGGCGCTAATCGTTGACCCATAGCCAATCCCCTTACTCGGGAATGATACGAACCTGACCATTTAAAGAATTTGCAATGCAAACATTCTTTGACTAGAATCATAATGTGCATTTTCGACAATCCAAAGATGTTTATGTTCTCCACATGCAAATCCAACATTTCACATGGAGCTTCTAGGGCTTCATAGTTTCGGACGTTGGTGTAAAGTGGCGTCACATCAAATGGCTCTATTACGCAGCTCTCACCGAAGTTAGAGTTGTGTAGTATTTCAAGAAATTTGCTTGTGTTGTTCAAATGAGTAGGAACTTTGGTTAACAACTGTTTCACAATGCTATTAAGGAATCAGGAAATCCGAAATCGGTTGGTCCGCCAAGACAACTGATTACGGTCTTATTTCATAGTAAGGTGTTTTGGCGTATATTATTCTCTAAACGGCAGGGAAAGAAATAGGATACTCGGACTAGAATCTTTGGTGTGTAGAAGGAAGGTTGCTGATCTCCAAACGCTGTTCATGGTTTTCAAGGGCAAATTCCGCATAAACCCTTCACATTTTTTTCGGCGGTTAAGTGGTAAGAATAAGGGGAAATAGGCTCCTGCTGCACGTTTCCATTTCAAGCCCTTCATTTTTGACATATAGAAGGCTGCGTGAGCTCAGCTCTCTGCTTGCAGATAACGAAAATCTCATGTTTTTATCCATGCATGCTTTCAAGAGTTTGCCGTACACTAAATTCTGTTCATAGCTGCTTGCAGGGTTACTGATACCCCCTATCCGCATCTAGTTGCTGTTTTGTGACAGTAAAACTAGTTCGTTTGTCTCATTTGTTTTACGCGTGAGTACCATGTCCATCCTATGCATAAAATAAAAACAAAACAAATAAGTAAATGATAGCTGGTAAATAGTAGTAAATGATAATAGTAAGTAAAAATTCACAAGTGCAAAGAATTCGTTCCGTCTCCATTCTGCACTGGTCCAAACTCGATGTTGGAAATCCAGCACAGAATGCTTAATAAAGGTGCGCTCTGACCCGAGATTTACTTAACGGTATCTCCTGGATGCAATGTAGCGGCTAAATACTAGTAATAAAGACAGTAATAAGTAAATGCGTCATGGGTGAGGGCTCAGAAAGGAAGTTCTGCTACGAAACCGTCCAGTAGGTGAAGTGTTCGTTGTACGGATTAACGGCAAGTGCTTGCACTTGAAAAGAAATCAAAGGCAGTGATTACTTTCTTTGAATGTCTATAATGAACGAGGTGGGTTACGCTGACAGAATGGAACTAATGAGTGATGTAATAAATATGGTGGCTGTATCAACCATACGGGATAAGAGTCAAGAATTTCCTTTCTATGAGCTGTTAACAAAAGCTCAATATTAGATATTAAATGGAATGTTTTCTCAACAGTGAAAAGTTCTCAAATAAGTTATTTTGTTTTCTATTTGCAGTGGTTCCCAGCTAATTCCATGAGAATCACGAAAAAATAAGTGAGATGAAAATATATTGAAAGCGTTGATATCGAAATAATTTGTTTAACTAATAGCATAGTTGTACGCGATTTTTAGCAGGAGTTACCAAACTTAAAATAAACACCATGTCTGACTTTCTGTGTATCTCGATATGTGACTTTTTGTTGAAGTAGCGTATTAGGTATGTGGTATTCCCTATTCAGAGCCTGGAAACATTCCCATGTCATTTGGGAAATTACTCCCCAAACGTAACCTCGCCCTTGGAATAGAAGTGCAAAAGTGAATGCAGCAAAAGCAATGATGTGAAACGACCGGAAGCTGTGTGTGAAGCTCAGTCTGACGATGTGTGATGGACGGCGAAAGGTGCACTACTGGGGCCGGATTCATGAACGCGGCCGGAGGTAAATTCTACCCCACTTAACTCGACGGCCATTTACCCGCCACTTCCCCCAAATTTACCTCCGTTTTCTGATTCATGACGGCCAAGGCGAGTGTTTTGCTCCGCGGTCAATTTCTGACCCAATGTGCATGCCTCCGCTGGCCAGCTGGCATCAGCTAACAGCGAAGCCAAGCAGTCACACTTGCTGCTGGGACTACCTGGCACCGACACTAGCAGCATCGTATTTAGGGGAAATGAAATGTGAAATGTGGGGTTAGGGGAGGGGTGGAAACTAGTTGCAAAGCAGGAAGTAGAGAAACAATGGTAAATGTGGGCCTACATGACTAATAATGAGTGCCATCCACCACAGTAGCCTCCATAGACAACATATGCCAAGGAAGGCTAAGGTGGTGGACGGGCATAGTCCACCTACGCAAATCGTAAATTACGAATTTCTTGGTGGACTAGGCTCATGGTGGCCCAAGCCGACCCACAATGACACTAAAGGAAGCAATGCACTTGAAAATAAGTGGCATTGTGGGCCGCATTGGTCCACAGAGCCCAAAAAATCATGGAATGCAAGCCTAATGGAGAAAAACAAAAGGTAAAACAACTCACCGAAGTGCGGCGAAAGACGTGCGCATGGCGACGGCAACTAGGCGCCCCTGCCAGGCATTGAATTTGCGGCTGGCGGCCAGCTCAGAGCTGGCTAAGGACCAGCGGAGGCATGCATTGGGTCAGAAGTTGGCCGCGGAGCAAAACCCTCGCCTTGGAGGTAAATCTTCCCCGACGTGCTGATGGGGTAGCATTTACCTTGACACTTACCTCGGATTTTTCCCTCCGCGCGTTCATGAATCGCGCGTAAGTGGGAGTGGTTGTAAATTTTGCACTTACCCGCCGGTAAATCGTTCATGAATCCGGGCCAAGGACACTTTCAGATGTATGCGCTACATACTACACGAATCAGCCAAATCGAAAGCCGAATAAATTGCTGTGAAAATTGGTGCACATCTGACTGCAATTGATACGTCAGTAAATTAATATTCTCATTCTCCTTACTGGGAAGTCTAACAGTATACCAAGAGGGCATGCGAAAATTAGAAAAACTGCTGCTTAGGAGTAGAATTTCTGAGGAAATCCAACGCAAACTGTAAAGAGGAGTAATCAATGCTCTATGTACGGCTCCTTCGTGTGAATATTAATATCGCACGAGGTCGTTATCACACTAAATCAACAACTTATTAGATTGTCGGATTATAAATGTCGCCTACTTTCGATTTGTCATTTCTCGGCTATTGTAAATTCTTGGATCATGTAACATTATGTGTTTAACAAGCGCCTCCAAAGGCATCTTTTGCCAAAGTTTCGTTCCGACTCGATGACCATTTCAAAGAATATCTTTAGATTAGCGATGGTCGAGCAAAAGTACCGAGTGCGGGCTTGCTTGCTGTACGACTCCAAGCAAGGAAGAACTGCTGCAGGATAAAATGGTACATTGCAGCACTTCTCAATTTCTACTCGAGTTAGTCTTCAACCTAAGCTAGAACAGTCAGAAAAGTAGAGCGGTCATTCCTCCATAAAGCTAGGATCGCAACATGAACACGGGGGAAGAAAGTCAATGCGGACAAGTTCGAGCACCTGGTGAAAGCACCGTATAAAAAGGATCCAAGCCATTAAAACCACCTGCTGAAACTTCCAAGCGACAACGACGTTTGTTCAGAGAATTGGTTTGCTAGAAAACCGAGGAACGAAAAAAGTTGGTTCCGAAGTTGATTTCAAGAAAAGTGACGGCGTAAGACACGCAGAATCAACGGGAATTGATATGTATATTCTTCAGTACAATGTCACACGTTCCATATTAGAAATGGTGCTCTCCAATCTTTCTAGAATAGCATTCACATCCCATTTGTTGAGGAAAAAGCACAGCGTTAATCAGCCCATTGGTGGTCTCTTAATGCGGGATGACGTGAGACAATTTGAATGCGTATTTCGCCTATACCATGGCTTGCGATGGCTAGCCGCTATATGTAGAAGTCGTTGTGTTATTTTCCCTAAACAAGACTAGAGTTAGTTCACTAACTCCATAGGGATACAGGATTTGGTTGGCCTGGTCAGGACCCGAGCCAAGAACCTTGAATTGGAGTGCTAGCGACAGGCCGCACCCTTTCCGCACACGCCTAAGCCACGTGTAGCGATTTATTCTGCAGAAATTACCACAAAAAATCATTTTCAATCATGCTCTCCAATTGAAGAACGAGCTAGTGCGCCAACTATACTTCTTAGCCTTACTTCATATACTAAACCTCATATACTGAACGCAACAATAGTTATCGGTTCTATATGCTTTCTGCCCTGCAATATTCCGATTGAACCCTGACGTAGAAAAACACGGATCATAGACCCAGACATGGATGGTAGCTATAAGCACGAAGCGGAAAACGGCTGGCACCAGAGGTACAACCCATGACGAATAAATGCAGAGGAAATCGGCTGACTTTCAACCTGCATGCAGTGACCAGCTAATGAGCTGAAGCGCTGAAGCGCACGTGAGACACACAGTTGACGTCGTCAAGCGAGAACCAAAGTGTTCCTTGAAACCGCTGCACGCAGCGTGAGAACGTAGAGCTGTTAGCAGCACTCGCCGACCTGTGACTGTCTCATTTTCAGAAGAGAAGAGGTGGAACTAGAATTTGGTAAGAACATATCTCTAGAGGGTCGCCCATAAATACTGCAGCAAACACTTAGCCGGACGGAAACCTCTAGAAAGGACCATTTTTGATGTAATTAAAACACCATTCGCTCATACATAGGGCAGGATTTGTCAATGGGTACACATCTGACACTATTAGATCGTGTTCTTTCAGACCGTATGGGTAGCTTTGCAAGTCGTGTTGCAACACCTTTAACGGAATTTTATTTTTTAAAGTCGATATCGGATCCTATTTTTCTGTGCTTTGTGGTGCAGAAGTTTGCCTCTAGACGGCAAATAAATAAAAAACAAAAAATAAAGATAAGGGATTTCGTAGTTAGTTTTTTGCAGACACGAAGTTCGACAGATGGACGGGAAACGGATATTTCATCTTCATATTTCGTCTTTTTTATTCCACGTTTCGAAGCGTCGCTCTACTGAAATGTAAAAAGTTTTCTATAGCCTTATCAACCCTCACTGAAGTGCTACAGTTTTTTGCAATTTTTGACCTCCCGCCAGCAGGAAATTTGAAAACAACTACGGTACTCCTCAGACAGTCCTCTACAATACTTAATATTTATTTATTCATTTATTTATTTATTTGCACCCAAATTGTGCGCTAAAACATGTAATGAAACACAGTGGACACGATGTAAGGAAAATCGATAATCACTAAAATAAATCAAAATCAAAATCAAATAAATCAAAATAAAATAAAACCTCAACAGATGAAACAAAGGCCAACCTTAACTATCAGATGATAACAACCCTCAATCAAGAGGGAAAAGCAGTCTCACAAATCAAATGAAATTAGCTTTCAAATATTGCGTCTGGGTAGTGGAAATGAAGACCGCCAACACTACAAGTCGCTAGAAACGGCTCCGGATACCAGCTCATTAGGTCCACCGCCTCCATCAGTGCCCATTTGACGGCTGTATGGGAAGGGTAAGGTAAAATTAAATTTTATGATGAAATAGAACAGAATGACAACAATGACAAGGTGTCAGGAAAAGCAAAGCCAGGCAAATCAGATACAGAGGCGTAGGAGATAAAGCATTACATAGCAAAACATTACATAGCGGGAGTTACTATAAAATAGGAATAAACGCAATAATTCAAATTCCTCTACTATGGTAGGAACGCAAACTTAGTTAGAAACAGAAAAAATCTCCGAAAAAAAAACGAAAAAATAGGTTATTATGGAAGTTTCCATCCATTGTTAAACATTTCATCTTGAAAAACTAGTTACTTTTCGAAATAGCGCCTTTGAATAGAACGTCGAGCCTCGCGTCGCTCAAGGGTGCACCAAAATAACAGGTTGAGAATTGTATACATATATATTTTTTTTTTTTTATTTATTACATGAACTAATCATGTGAAATAAACGCATGAGTTGATAGAAAATGCACTAGGTAACATAGAAACTTAAAATAAACAGGTGAGATATGAATACGGAGTTGTGAGAATGAGAACTAAGTTACGCTAAACCAGCGGTCTAACATGACTTTGAAGGATGAAAGATTGTCAGGAATGGTAGCTCTTTTGCACAACTTCAAGAAATCAGAAGCAGCTCTCACACAGAAATAGCTTACTCGGTATTTTGACCCTGCTTTAATAGGAAGGAAGTTAAGTGAACCTCCTCTGGTAACCTTCTTGATGCGCAAAACTCATTTATGTTCACGGCGCAATGTCCGTGCAGAATTTTGTAAAACCATATCAGATCAAATTTGCGCCAATCTGCGATATAGTTTGGTGTTTTCCTGTGCAAACGCATCAACCCGTAACACTACGGGAATGGCGCCAATTGTTTCGGCACACCTCTTTGCACCGACCAGTTTCCTCCGAGTTCAATTTGGAGCCATCGACCGTGTATTGCATAAATTCAAACTAAAGAGCCGCAATTTTGGAATTCCATCGTCGAGGAATGCGTCAGAGTGACGTCGTTCGTTTCCTCGGTGTCGCCCAAACGACTGTTTCCAAAGCAGTAATTCGGTACAGGGAGCTGGGCGGTGAAGGCGACCGTCCAGGCCGACGACGTAAGCGCACCGACAACACGTCCCGAATAGAAATCAAAAAAAATCAAAATCGCTTCATGATGAAAATTATCATAAAGCGAGTTGACCGAAATCCGAAGACTTCTATAAGCGAAATCACTCGAGACATCGGTGTCAGCCCCTCTTCAAGGCGTCGTATAGCCAAAGACGAACTAGGATTGAAGCCCTACAGGACCCAAAAAGTCCAGCTTCTAACGGACAAGAACAAGCGTGAACGGCTCTTTCGATGTCGCCAACTAAGGGTGCGAGCCGCAGCTCAAGGATGGGAATGGACACTGCCAAAATCCACAATCGGTCATGGTATTGGGTGGAATTTGCGCCAGCGGCAAAGCACCCTTGTGCTTTGTGGACGGAGGAGTGAAAATTGACCAAGATGTATACCGGCGAAACATTCTTGAGGCTGTGGTCCTTCCTTGGGCTCGACAGCACTTCGGCAACACACATTGGACGTCTCAACAGGACTCTGCACCAGCGTATAGAGCAAAGAACACGAAGTCAACCGTCTTTCAATTATTGTAAAAGTGGTGTAAGGCCAACTTCACCGACTTTATAACATCTGAGGAATGGCCTCCTAACTCTCCAGAACTGAGCTCGATGGACTACAGCGTTTGGTCGATTTTGGAGTCCAGGGCTTGTGCGAAACGTCGCCGCAGTCTCGAGTCCTTGAAGCAATCCTTGCGCCGAGAGTGGGACCGTTTCTCTCCTGATGACCTGCGGCCCACACCAGAGAAATTTGCGTAACGTTTGGCACTCCGCATTCGCGCCAAGGGAGGCCACTTCGAAACCGATTGGACATGGTGTTGCTGTAAGCGCATGTCGTTGTTATTTGTTGATTGTTCATCGGAACTGCCAACCGTTTTTCAGTTATGATAAAAAAAGCTTCAACCTTTTATTCTAGCGCACCCTGTACATTCCATTTAATAAATATCATTCAATAAAACAGAAATACGTGAAAACTCTGACTAATCGTAGGTAGTAAACAATGAATACCGAAACAAGGAAAGTTCACTAACCAGCTGAAGTCTATCACATTAGAATTATTCCTCGTTTTCAATACATCATTTAAAGCGACTTACTTCAAAAGAAACGTAGTACTCCCTGAAGAGGGTTATAGTGATTAATGTTCTATTCAATAAGAGAGTTTTACGTCGTATTAAGGCACTGTAATTAGACACATTCAGTCGTTTAGCTTTCAAATTTTCAATTGCTCTTATGACTTCGCTTGTTCGCGTTTCTGAAGTGCAAGATGAGCACATTTTCTTCACCGCTGTTTCAGGCTGAAAACAATCCGGAGCTCCATTTTCAAAGGAGTGCAAATTGAAGGTGTAGCTGCCGAAAACCGCAGATTATTGGGTTACTGTATAATTTTTGTCCACATTTGGGTGAATTTCTTGAGGACATTTTGTGGAGTTCTTGGGATGAGATGTCTGTAATATCGCGTAGTATTAGGTTGTCCCATAAGTCCTCGCCGTTTTTTTTTCAACGATTCACTGCAGATTTCGCCGGCGGTCTCTTGCATAGCGCTGCACAGCTTCCGAAAGAGAATGATTTGCTCTATCAGAACATGCATAGAAATTTTTTCATCATGAATTTTTTCAATTTTTAGGTCGTTGAAGTGAAAAGTGAAAAAGTGGAAAAGTAGCCATTTGTGCACTTGTTCTCTCCGCTTAGGTTTGTAAAATTTTGCGCAGATTTTTATAGCATTTTGAAGACAATGTTCTGTGCTACAAGAATATGTGTTGGCCCTATTTTCTCACTTGCCCTTTATTGATTTTTAGGTCATCAAATAAGGAATTCCGACTTTCCCTTCCGAATTTTTACCAAAACTCCGGTTCTGTGGTTGGACCTTTTTCCTTGGTGTTATATGTCGTTTGGAAGAGGATGTCTTGCTCAGTAAGAATTTGTGTCGCGTTTATTGGCTCACGCTGATTTCTGTCGAATATCAACAACTGAAGAAGGAGAAGGAGTCGTTGGTGAAGACGATTTTTCTCATTTTGGCATTTTGTTGATATTCAATGGAAATCAATAAACGCGACACAAAAGCAGTTCTGTTCTGATAGAGCAATTCTTATAAAGCAAGACATTCTCTTTCGAATGACATATAACACCCACCCAAAAAGTCCAACCACAGAGCAGGAGCTATTGGCAAAAATAACCATCCTATTTCGGACGGCGCTATGTGACAACGGAGGGGTTAGCAAAATTCAAAAAAATATATATGCCTAGGTAGACATTTATGTAAGCAATACAAAACCACTTACCATTTAACCGGAATGGTCCTCCATGTTGCTTGGGGGGGGGGGTCGTCCGAGTATCTGTTCTGTGCTCTCAGAGCACAGATTTGGGCAAGGGAAGGGACTCCGGGGTGTGGCCGAGTTACGCACCCGTGTTTACATAGCCTACACCCCGGAGTCCCTTTCCTTGCCCAAATCTGAATCCCCCTCGCTTCCATCCCCTCGGCGCGCCTCCCCTTTCTCCCGAATCCACCCCCCCCCCTCGCTCCAACCTCCCTCGGCACGCCTACCCCTCCTCCCTCGCTCCCACATCATACACAAGTAAAAAAAAACTCTAAACAAAAAAAACCATAAAAACACCGCGGCCGTGAACTTCGGCGGGCAATTTAAAGGGCGTGCTCCTACTACCGGACGTGGGTTCTGGAGCGAAGATGATATTGCACGAGGAGAGAGAACGGAGGCGTGGAGTGCGCGAGACGGCGCGACGAAAAACCATTCCAATCGGACCACTTCACCGCCCGCGACCGCAGTCTCGGCGCACGAGCCCTGCTTTGTTTCGCGTCTGGTGACTCGTCACACCCCGGAGTCCCTTCCCTAGCCCAATCTGTGCTCCGCGACAGCGGAGGAGAGCACAGAAAAGGCCGGACTCTTCCGTCTGGAGTCTAACCTACCACGTTCGGAACCGCGCTCGCGGGGGCGAGTGGCCCCGCAACCAATAGGCGGGCGCACGCGTTGCACGGCCGCGGTGAGTTTTTATGTTTTTTGTCTAGAGTTTTTAGAGGTTTTCTTATATTTGTGTATGATGTGGGAGGGAGGGGAACGGGGAGGCGCGCCAAGGGGGGTGAGAGCGAGGGTGATGGATTCGGGAGGAAGAGGAGGCGCGCCGAGGGGGATGAGAGCGAGGGGGGATTCAGATTTGGGCAAGGGAAGGGACTCCGGGATGTGGCCCTGTTACGCACCCGTGTTTAAATTGCCTACACCCCGGAGTCCCTTCCCTTGCCCAAAATTTGGAAGCAAATTAAAAAGAGGAGTATCTCTCCTCAGGCTTTAAGTTACCCGGGCGATCCCCACCCCCAAGCAACATGGAGGACCATTCCGGTTAAATGGTAAGTGGTTTGTAATGCTTACATAAATGTCTACCTAAGCATATATATTTTTTTGAATTTCACCAACCCCTCCGTTGTCACATAGCGCCTTTCGGACGTCCCAATTTGATGACCTAAAATTCAATAAAGCACAAATGAGCAAATAGCACTATTACATATTCTTATAGCACAGAACATTTTCTTCCAAATGCTATAAAAAACTGCGCAAAAAATTACAAACCTAAGCGGAGAGAACAAGGGCGCAAATGGCTACTTTTTCACTTTTTCACTTTTCACTTCAACGACCTAAAAATTGAAAAAATTCATGATGAAAAAAGAAATGCAATATATTCTGATAGAGCAAATCATTCTCTCTCGAAAGCTATGCAGCGCTGTGCAAGAGACCGCAGGCGAAATCTGCAGTGAATAGTTGAAAAAACGGCGAAGACTTATTGGACAACCTAATAGATTCTACTGGTTGTAAGGAAATTATCCCCCACTTGTGCAATTTTTGTCAAATTTGTTTCTCTTGCTCCATGCAAACAACAACTAATGAGCATATGCGTCATTATTATCTACAACATATTCTCATTTGTTAGGTGATTTATAGATTTCGCTTCTATAGAATTCCTGGGGTTTGGCGAAAAAACATGGCGAGGCACTTCTCACGTTGCTCCCTGTCGTCAACCTGTTCCTCCTGCAAATGGTTCGACAGTGAAAGAAATAGATAATAGTCCGTTGGAGCAAGGTCCGTTCAAAACGGTGGGTGGTCCAGAACATGCCACTCAAAACACAGGAGTTTTTTCCAACCCTCCCTTGCAATGTGTGGAAGCGCATTGTCATGAAGGAGGATGATCCTGTCTTGTTTCCCACGAAGAACTGCTTTAACGTGGTACAACTGCCTGCAGTAGACATCTCTAGTGGCAGTAGTGTTTGCAGGTAGCAGCTCCAGTGAATGACTCCTTTGCAGTTCCACTAGACACTGAGTATGACCTTCTTTGGATGAAGTTCCGGCTTGGCATGGAAATTCCTGCTCCGCCGCGGCTGAGCCACTGACGATTTCGCTCGGCGTTAACGTAGACCACACACTTATCGTCGCCAGTGACCAGGTTTTGGAGCCAAGAAAAGTTCCTGCGTAAAGTCAAGAAGTTCATGCACGCCCATTGCGCATCGGTAGCTGGTCGACGCTAAGTTCATGCGGTTCCTATGCACCATATCTTCATATTCCCAAGGCCACGCAGGTGTTGAGCTATGGTGATGTGACTGCACTCGAGTTCCACTGCAAGCACACGAGTGCAACATCGGGGATCCTTCTGAACCAGCTCCAGAAGGCGCCCCTTATTCACTGTAACTGGTCTTCCAGACTGCGGTTGGTCATCCAAGCAAAAGTCTACGCTCTGGAACCTGTGGAGCCACACTTTCGCTTTGTCGTAGGAGGTAGTGGTAGGACCCATCGTTCTACATGTGATCCACCGCGACATCTGCCCTGCTTCGCTTTTTGAACTCGTAAAGCAGAAGCAGTCAATTTGCTTGCAGTCGAGAACGATTTTCTCTGCCATAATCGTAACGGACTATTTATTTATTTATTTATTTATTTATTTATTTATTTATTTATTTATTTATTTATTTATTTATTTATTCAATACACCGAAGGGGTGCCCAAACACTAGTATAAAAAGGATCAATTGCAAATATAAAAATTAACACAGTTTGACTAGAAAATCAAACGAAACGCTAAGAACACACAAATATTAATACACGACAATATGCCTTTTTATAGAGGCAAAGCGCACTCAAGATGAGCAGGACTGGGAAAGGTACAGGTTTTTTGCTAAGAAATTCGATAAAGCGCTGGAGAAATACAACATTTCTATAGAAAAGAAAATTGTTGAGTCGAGGGACAAAGTTAGGTTTTACAAACTGCTCAATAAGAAGCTTAAGGGTGGTAACTTCATTAGCAGCATTAGGAGTGGTGATCAGGTAGCGGTTACTGATCTGGACAAAGCCAATATGTTAGCCGAAAGATTTTGTGGAGTGTTTCTTGCTGATAATGATTCTATTCCAGCTTATAGCCCAGAAGTGTTGAAACCTATGTGTACCTTTCCATGGCTTAAAGAAGATGTTTTGTACGAGATTATGATGAAGTGGCCTGACTCATCTTCGTTGACACCAGATCTTGTACTTACATTTTTCATTAAGAAGATAGCTCATGTAGTGGTAGGTCCTCTGTCATATATTTTTACCCAATCTTTAATGTATGCTGAGCTCCCACTGAGATGGAAACAATCTTTTGTAACTCCATTACTGAAAAAAGAGCCTGCGATTAATGTCAATAACTATAGGCCTGTAAGTATCACATCATTCCTTTGTAGGCTGCTTGAAAAGGTCTTAAAAAATCATGTTTTTGAATACCTCGTGACTAATGGAATGATACCAAGGAGTCAGCATGGTTTCATACCTGGGAGATCAGTTGAAACAAATATCTTAGAGTGCATAAATAATTGGACAGCCACATTGGACATGAAAAAGGCGTGCGATGAAGTATAGTTTGATTTTGCGAAGGCTTTCGACCGTGTTAGTCATAGCAAATTGCTGCACAAGATATCTAGACTTGGTGTTCATCTAGTGATTTGTAAGTGGTTGGAGGAATTTCTTAGTGTGAGGTCCTTCCAGGTAAAAGTGGGTAACGCGTTGTCTAGATGCATGCAGGCCATGAGCGGCGTTCCTCAGGGAGGAGTGCTTTCTCCACTATTATTTATCATCTATACAGCTGATATTCCTTACCTACTGAATGGCAGTGGTGTTGTGGTTAAACAGTTTGCTGATGATATCAAGATTTATCGAGAAGTTATAACATCTGAGGACCAATCTCGTTGCAGACTGCTATTAATACGTTGCAGGAGTGGTCCAGCACGTGGAGTCTACCTTTATCCCCAGAAAAAAACTATGTTTATGAGAATTGGATCTCCATCGGTTTTGTTAGATTATAAAATAGGTGACAACCCCATCTCCAGAGTTACAGCGGTACGAGACTTAGGATTCTACTATGACGAAAAGCTGGATTTTTCTGAGCATTTAAAGGTGATCCAGAAAAGGCTCAATCACGTACTTTCCAGATCTTTGGGGGTTATCCACTCGCAACAACGCTGCGTTGCTACAAGCTTATAAAACATACGTTAGACCGATTGTCGAAACTGGTTCTACTGTTTTTTCCCCTCTCAAAAAGAAGGATATCAATCTTATTGAGAAGGTTCAAAACAATTACACAAGGAAAATATTGCTTAGATCTGAAGCTTCCTCTATTCTAGGATACCTCGCTCACGCATAAGAAACAAATATTTCAATCTCCACACGTTGGAGTCGCGTAGGAAGCTAAGAGACGTTCATGTTATCTTCAAAATGTTATCAGGGATCATGGACGTTGATGTTTCGCAGTTTTATAAGATTTTGCCATCGGTAACGAGAGGTGATTCTAAAAAGATATCCTACCGCACTCCTAAGACGAACGTAAGGTCTTCTGCTTTTACGTGCAGGGCCGCCTCCTCATACCTAGCTCCAAAACACAATTTTGAAGTAACTGAGAAGTTCTATGGCTCCTTCAAACGATTTGTGAAGAAGAAATGGTTATGTTGTTAGTCTTTTATGTTGAGCGTATTCCTAATGGTGTTTTGGTGTTTCTTCTATGTTTGCTGTGTTTGTTCGTTTTATGACGTGTGTCTTAAACACTGTAATAATAATAAATAATAATAATAATAATAATATGACGACAATAGTGATAAATGTAGGTTATAGGTCAGCCTATGTATGCGTTATTGGGAGAAGGTTCCAGAACGCTTTGCAAAAACTTGGCGGAACCGCAAACTGAGTGGCGGGAAGCTTTCTTTACAACCATAGAAGCTTCCAAGGGACGAATGCAAAAGCGTGCGTGAGCGAGCCGTGGGCAACATTCGAATAAAATGAGTCGGCGTCAGTTTACCTCTAGGAGCAAATACTCGACACTAGTTCGAAGGACGCGGCCGTTAAGTTCAACACTGGATTTGGGCCCGGCACAACTATCGAACGGCGCCGTCAATGAATCAAAATAAGCTTTATGGAGGAATGGAAAAGGGATCGATGATTCTCCTCCGTCTTTTAGGATTCACAAGGCGTGATCTACTGAGAGCTGTAGAGCTACAATCGCGCCGTCAATGTTTACACAAAACAGCTCCAGAAACTGGCTGCTGCCATAAAAAACGACCGAAACGTCTTGAAGTCACCCTCCTCCACGACAACGCGAGACCGCACACGGCGAAGTTCATTCACGACCTCTTAAAGAAGATTGGCTGGACAACAATGCCTCATCCACCGTACGGTCCTGCCATGACACCATCAGACTGCCATCTCTTTAGAGTCCTCAAGCAGCATCTCCAGAAAAGGTACGATTACGACCATATATGAACAATATATGGTCGCGTGTAGCGCAGTCGAAGAAGGCGCCGTACTGTCACCTGCACCCCATACCAGGTTCCTGGTTCGGATTTCCCGCCCAGGCCAACCAAGCCTTTCATCCCTACGGGGTCGGTGAATTGCTATCAGACTTGCTGGGAACGGTGAAGCGCTGAATTGTTCATCGGCTGGCCACCGCAAGTTATTGTATAGTCAAATAAGCATTCAAATCGCCTCCACGATATCCCGTAGAAGTTGATTGTGTGCCGCATCCCAAAAGGGATTCAATAACGCCGTCGTTTATCCTTCATCCGTTTATAAACAATGATGCCCTTTTTGGACGCTCTGCCTCGTTCTTTCTGGGACAAGGACCTTGAAACCTTACCTAAGAAATGGCTCACTATTGTACACACTAACTGTTATTATATTATTGATGGATGATTTGTTTTTTAAAGAAAAATAAAACTTTAAAAGCATGATGTTTTTTGGACAAAAAATTGTGCACCAAACTAAAACATGTGTAGGTAAAATTGAGCACTTCGAAAGTTCGTGTCGCATAACAACGAGGCGAAAGATTAGCTCAGGATATTGGCGAAAGCTATGAACTACGACGATTTTTTTTTCGAAACCGAACCAGCATAAACGTGACTAGGATTAGACCTTTATACTCGTGCTCCTTTTATTGCGTTAAACTGTAGAAAGTTTAATATAGATACTGCTACATTGGGACTTGTAACGCCATATAATTGGTATTATATTTTCTGTGGCAACAACAAATTTGATAAACTAAGGCAGCATTGCACATCACAGATCTTTCTGCGTGAGTTAGCGATGATACCACATGGAACATCCCTTCCGCACAGCAGAGAAAGACCAATCTAGGCCTGGACGGAATATTCTTAACATCAAGGGTAAATCGAATCCCGTTATGATCGCTATTACCGACCGGGGCGCAACCTTAACATCTTTCACGAGAGAACGTTCATTACTTAGAATAAGATCTAAACATGAATTACCTCTGGTTGACTTAGATCGTGACCGCCACCTGAACCATTGCGCCACCGTGGCTCCGGACCCTATGCTCCCCCAACGGAGTAGACACATTAGACCTTCTTAGCCCGTCCAAGTGCTCCTAGTGGAAAGCGGTGTGCCCGTCTCCCCTATATACTTTTCCCCGCATTGACTGCATGTAATAAGGTAGACCACGCATCGATCACAGTCACCTGCACTTCCAAACGGGCAGACAACACAGGATGGAGTAGTGCACGTCCTGTCGCACAGGCGATTCCGAACCAGTTGTCCCTTCAAGTTTGTGGGAGGGATCTCAATCACTCTCACCAGGTCCTGTTAACCAGCTTTATGAAGGCATGAGCGAATAGACGCATTGGTTTCGTCTGATAGAAAAGGGATGCAGAAGGGCATCTTTCCTTCTTTTTCAGCTTGAGCTGCTGTCACCAAAGCTCGCCGCCTTCGTCCTCTGTGGAACACTTCCGCTGTCCATTTTCACAACTTTTGTGAGCTTCATGCCAATGTCTTGTTCTACTATAGTTGCCGGTTCCATTGGGCGGCCGCGTACACATGTACCGAAGTTCCGGTACCTACCTGAGGACGTCATAACTGGCTGACGCGGACAAGCAAGCTTCGTTTACTCAATAATATCCACATGCTCACTTGATCATAAGGCGACTTGCCTGAAGAGACGCATATGGTCGATGAATATAGCTCGATGAAGTAAGCAATTACTAATTTAAGCTACTGGCATGTTTTGTGGCCTGCTTCCAGCCCTGCATATGTCTGGTTATGTATAATAACATTTGTCCTCTCAACCTATGTAGATTGGTCCTCGTATTTCTGATTTGATTCTGAGATTTCTGTTTTACTTGTAGGTGTTGCCGTAACTGTTATACCTGTTTGTTGCAAACTTTTTCGTTTTTTTTTCCTTATTTTTCTTTCTCTGCTAGTAGTTTAATCACATGACTTATTTCTGTTTGGTCCTTCCTTCTACACTTGTGGCTTGTGACGTATTTAAATAAATAAATAAATACAAATGCACTAGGAATTTTGAATGAAAAAGAATGAAAAGAAGAGAATCAGATTGGTTTCCATTTCGTAGAAAAAGATGAAGACCAAGAGGGAAACCAAACAGAAAAAGTAGAAGATGGAAGTAAGAGAGAAAAAGTTTGACTTAACATGCTTCTTCGAAACCGTGGTACACCACATAACTTATGAGTTCAGACTGGATATTGCTGAAGTCTGGGCCAACCGTCGCAGAATTATGGTATGTCAGAAAGCACTGCAGCGAATACCTCGATTACAGAAAGAACTGCGACGGAAGCGAGGAATCTGATGAATGTCCGACAATGTCGCTTTATCCGCCTATCGCCCTTGTAATCGCATTACTTATTGGCCGGATATAATGGCTGCCCTCATTAACATCACCGTTTCCGAATGTCGAACGCGAGAAGTACAATGGCAGCTAGGAGGACAAGCGAATGAGAGAACTACTGCCTAATTGTATTGACCTTGAGCGGGGTCAGACAATTTAGCTGCCATATGCACTTAATTATCCCAGTGTTTGAGCATCATTTTCTATAAAATTGCATTTTATTACACCATTCTCAAGCCAAATCAATTTTTGTACGTGGCCGTTACTAAAGCTGAACACTGTAAATATCGCATGATAGCAACTCTTCGACTGGCGGCAATAGAATCAGAAAGCTGATGTTATTATGTTAGGGCAACAATGGCAACAACACATAATAACAGGTACTACTAGACAATGAACATATGAGTCAGTGGCACAGCTGTAGAGGAAGTGCTTGGAGGGAAAACAATAATACCATATTCAAACAACCTAACATATATTAGGTTGTCTCATAAGTCCCCGCCGCTTTTTTTCAACGATTCACTGCAGATTTCGCCGGCCATCTCTTGCATAGCGCTGCATAGCTTTCGAAAAAGAATGATTTGCTCTATCAGAACATGTATTGCATTTCTTTTCTCATCATGAATTTTGTGAATTTTTAGGTCGTTGAAGTGAAAAGTGAAAGGTGAAAAAGTAGCCATTTGCGCACTTGTTCTCTCCGCAAAGGTTTGTAGTTTTTTGCGCAGTTTTTTTTACAGCACTTGGAAGTCAATGTTCTGTACTACAAGAATATGTGTTGGTCCTATTTTCTCACTTGCCCTTTATTGATTTTTAGGCCATCAAATTGGGAATTCCGACTTTTCCGTACGAATTTTTACCAAAACTCCGGTTCTGTCGATGGACTTTTTTGCTTGGTGTTATATGTCGTCTGGAAGAAGGTGTCTTGCTCAGTAAGAATTTGTGTCGCGTTTATTAGCTCACGCTGTTTTCTGTCGTATATCAACAACTGAAGAAGGAGAAGGAGCTGTCGGTGTAGACGATTTCTCTCTTTTTGGCATTTTGTTGGTATTCAATAGAAATCAACAAACGCAACACACGTTCTTATAGAGCAAGACATTCTCTTTCGAATGACATATAACACCAACCCAAAAATTCCAACCACAGAGCAGGAGCTATCGGCAAAAATAACCATCCTCCTTCGGACGTCCCCATTTGATGACCTAAAAATCAGTAAAGGACAAATGAGCAAATAGCACTAACACGTATTCTTATAGTACAAAACATTGTCTTCCAAATGCTATAAAATAGTGCGCAAAAAATTACAAACCTAAGCGGACAGAACAAGTGCGCAAATGGCTACTTTTTCACTTTTTCACTTTTCACTTCAACGACCTAAAAATTGACAAAATTTCATGACAAAAAAGAAGTGCAATACAAGTTCTTATAGAGCAAATCATTGTCTTTCGAATTCTGTGCAGCGCTATGCAAGAGACCGCCGGCGAAATCTGCAGTGAATCGTTGAAAAAACGGCGAAGACTTATGGGACAACCTAATACATTGTAAGTGCTCCTTGTTCTACGAAAAAATTATATCATTTTAGTTTTTGAATAAGATAAAAGCATCGGTCTTACACTGAATTTTTCCCTACGAATAGCGACTAGAATAGACTCGATGAGCACAGGATACATTCCTGAATTGTCGCAAAAAATAAAAATCAGTGTGAAGACACTCGTGTGGTTTTATCTACAGTGGCAACAACAACGGTCTTAATTCGAAAATGCTTATCAAGGTGCAGAAATCGAAAGATAAAGCGACGATAGTCCTTCATGTAGAACATGATCAGCAACGCTGAGCAAAGTGGATACGCAGACATCAGAAGTCCGGTGCCATAGCTCACAAATGACGGCGTCGTCAGTCCGGTGAACAGGAATATGTAGAACAGCACCAGTGGTCCGTGCAGAAGAACAGCTGGGCATGCCGTCTGAAATTTCGCAGGAACAGTGCAGTAGCCTAACGCAATTTACTATTTCAACATTCCTTCACAACTGCAGTTTCACTGCTCTTTTGTTGGTTGCGGCATTTCCAAACGTCGGTCGTGGTTATTAGACTATTTATTAAAGATAAAGCTGACAACTATAAGAAACCTAGAACACTGTGCTACAACAGGTGGCCTAAGAAAAAAGCCACTATTCAATCTTAAACTAATTCGAATGTCCACTTCTGTTTTAATGCATTCTATTATATTCGCACCACTGGCATCTCAAACTGCCACTTTCCTAATCAAAATGGACAGTTTTTAAACCAATAAATTTGAACAAAGCGGCTCCTGATCAATTTGAGATCAAGCTGAACATCCTGCAAATCAAAGTGGGCATCTTCCAGATAGAACCAGTCAGATACTTATTAAGACTGGTTAAAATATTAGGTTGTCTGGAAAGTTCTCAGCGTTTTGAGTGCATCATTTTGAACTACCATAACATTATCAAATCTTATGGAATTTAGTCGAAATAAGCACCGTTCGAATCAGCACACTTTTGCCAATGGGCCGCCAATCGACATATTTCATCAGCAAAAAAATTAGGTGGTCGAGGTTCGACAAAATCCACGAAATGTTTCGGCTTGGTCCTGATTGGTGAAGTTCTTACCAGCGAGAAAGCCCTGAAAGTGCTTGAAAACGTGGTAGTCGGTTGGTGAAAGGTCTGGAAAATACGGCGGGTAAGGAAGAACTTCAGCCTTTAATTCGTTCAATTTTCGAATGATTTGGTGATTTGTGAAGCATGTGGGCGAGCGTAATCGTGGGCCTCTTCTGTTGACCAATGCTAGCTGAAGTTGACGCGATTTTCCGTGCAGTTCGTCGACTTCCTTACAGCAGAACTCTGCTGCGATCGTTTGGCCTGGTGCCAACAGTTGTAGTGGATCACACCAGCCGCCGACCACCACACAGTCAGCACTACCTTTTCTGGTGGAGGTACTCCTTTAGAAAATGCCTAGAGGTTAGTCGGCGGCCAACCACTCTCCGGAACGCTTTCTGTTATCATGCAGAATCCGCTTTTTAACACAAGTGACAATTCGATCTAAAAACGGGTCAGTTTTGTTGCGTGAAAGCAGAGAAGAGCAAATCTCAATACGTGACAATTTCTGCCGCTCACTCAACTCGTGGTGCACCCACTTTTCGAGCCTTTTGACCTGCCCAAAGCGTTCCAAAGCATCCGCAACAGGGGTGCGCATTTAACGGTTAAAGACTTAACGATTGATTTGACGAATTAGCGGCATTTTTCGTTAAAATCTGGCTTAACGATTTACCGGGAAATTTTAGAAATTTAACGGAATTTTTAATGGACGTTTTTCTCAGCGAGTTTATCACATCTATCCTTAGTCTTCACCAATGTTGCAGGTCTCTCATCCCCCGATTAGTACTGCTCCTAGAGAAACTACTGCAGTCAGCAAGAATATTTTAATGTTTTCATGAATTTGTTTGGGTTTTTGGAAATAATGCGTTTTGGGCACGTGCAGAGCAGTCGGAGGAGGTGCTCGCGTGCATCCGATACCAGTTTCCTGGTTCGGATTTCCCGCTCAGGCCAATCAAACCTTCCATCCCTGCAGTGTCGGAGAATTGGTACCAGAGTTGTCTGGGAAGGAAAGACCGCCGACCTTTTCACCGGCTGGCAACCGCAAGTCATTTCACGGCCCAATACGCAATCAAATGGCCTTCAGGATATCCCTTAGAAGTAGAATGCGTGGCGCATCCCAAAGGTGATTGAGTAACGCCGTCCTTCTTCCTTATCCTTTAATGCAATTTGAAGCTAGGAATTTCTTCGCCGAGCCAGCAAGCACGTCAAGGAATCCACAAAGATACTGGTCTAACCTCCCCGTAAGATATGCCTTCCTTCACCTGGCGCTGCTTATTCCAGAATACTTTTACCCTACCCGCCACCTAGAACAGTCGAGACGGAGACAATGTTTTCGGCCGGTGAACGCGTCTTAAACGATTTTAGAAAAACGGTAATAACAAAAGCTGGGAAAGCTACTTTTCCTGAACGTTAACGCGTTGACGAAGTGTTACACTTTTTAGGCAGTCTGAGATCGTGTGACATGATGTCGTGTCACGCCCCCGACGTTGCAAAAAATGGCTTGGTCACTCCCACCAGGTGTCACGGTCCCGACGTTGCAAAAAATGGCTTGGCCACTCCCGCCAGGCACTCAAAAATCGTGCGTTTGACAACGCGTTAACATGCCACTGATGGGCTTTTAAATGTATTTTTTATTAACTCTTTCTGTGCTAGCGGGCTGGTGCCCGCATCGAGATTGTATATGCTGGTAGAACAGTCACACAGAACAGTCTCAAGGAGGGAAGGAGGAATCCGGGTTCTGCATGATGACACATTTTAAGATGCCATCTCGGTGATCACTGCTGAGAGCTTGATTATTTTTCTATGTTTGTTGATGTTCAATTGATTAATTTACATTGTAGTATTACACTCCATTCCTTGAACTTTAACTGTTGATCTCTTGAAGTTGAAACGTAGATTCCTTGATTTTTCCCCCCCCCCCCCCGGAAATAATGGTTTGCAGCTAAAGGCACTTTTTAACGAAATTTAACGATTTACCGGAAATTTAACGAAAATTTTCCGTTAAAAAATTTTACGCACAGAATTTTGTGTGCACCCCTGATCCGCAACAGCAGTTTTACCGACGTCCAACTCTTCCGTGATCCCGCGAACTTTGGGATGGTTCAGCTTCCACCAACTCTTCAACGAGAGCGAAAAACTCTGTGCGGAAGGTAGCATTAATTCGCAATTCAAGTTGAATTTTCACTTAATAATAGACGAATGAAAATAGTAAAACAAAACGCTGAGAACTTTCTGTACAGTCTAATAATTTTTTGTTCATGAAAGATTTGTGTGACCTTACTATGAAAACGTTAATTTACCAGTCCCAAAAATAGAATGTACTCTCTGAAATTTTATAGAATTTCTATTTTTGACGAAAAATTACAGTCTAATATTTATTTTAGAAAAGTGATCGAGCCATGCACTTCTCTTACTTGTCGCAGCCTTTATTCTAACGTTAGTTTAAATGCTGATTACTTAAAACAGCATGAAAAAATAATGGGTATACGCCGAGCAACGGTTAACTCTATGCAAACAACATTTTTGCTACTAATCAAGGAAAAATTACAACGTGCTAGACGAGTGAATGACGTAATCGCTTCTTTGAGCGTTAAAAAATTTTAGGCTTTCGGCAATTGAAAATAAATTTAAGATAAATTCTTCTTCTTAAAAATTGTGGAATTTTATTTTGTTCTTTTCATTTGGAGCAGATGATCTTTACGATTTGAGAGGAAGTCATTCTTCGGCAAAAACTTACTCTTGTCTTTATAGAAAGTGTCTAGTCTAATCGCGAAAATGCTCGCTTTCAACTGGAAGACGTTTAGTAGTGTTTGTTTAGTGTTTATTTCAAATGCGTCAAGCGCTATGAAAGCTGCGAGTTCGAGTCCCGTCTGTCGCTAGAATTTTCATCGCAACAAACTATGAGATTTAGGTCTTGTTCTAATGCCCTGGGTTTCTTTGAAATAGTTCCTTTTTGGGAAGCATTCGTGCTTCCTGTTCTTTGTATAAAAGATTATCGATTCAATAATTGGCGACTAACCTGGAAGACCAGAAGTACAAACATGGTTCTCTGCGTTTTCCTCGCTCGCGTACTAATCGAGTTTCTTTTCAGATAAAGTTCAATATTTACGGCACAAAATACAGCAACAGAAGCTATGAATAGCAATAATAGCAGTGATTCGATCAGCAGCACCAACGAGCCGGTAGAAATGTCCTGAAAGAGCTACAACCATAAGGATGCATAGGTTCGCCTGCTAAACCTAATGAGCATCAGTTGCTTTGTCAGCAACTGTCTGCGGACCTTAAGTATCTTTATCAGAACATCATATGACAAAGAAGGGAAACTGCTTACGTCGATGGAAAACCCGATGAACGAATTGTCGTAGAGAACGACGTGATATACGTCCAAAACAAAGCTCTCGGTTTGAGCTTTGAATTTCGGTGTAGGCCAACTGGTTATACAAATCATGGCTACCCAGTTGCAATCGAGAGTGATGTCGATCACGGTAATCAGCAACACCCATTTCACCGATGAATAGATATAGAAGTAGTGCGACCTTGAAATAAAACACTATGTAAGAATAATTAATAATAAGAACAATAAAGTACTAGCTGTGTAGTTGGGAGAGAAAGGATCCTTGACAACGAAGGTTGTCGCAAAAGCTACAAGTGATCTATTTTTTAAATGTAAAAAAGTGTGGTTTAGCATAATTTCTGTTACACGGTAGCTCAAGAATTCGAAATGCTCATCGATATGCTCATCTGCGAGCCGCTCTAAGCTTATCGTGCGCTTCTGTATAAGAGCTCCGCCTAAACAACGAGGGGGCATTTCCTACCGCCGCTGACGACTGTTTTGACTTCTACATTTTCCGGTCACTTTTACTGCAGTACCTGATTTCCGTCGATTTCGTGTTATTAAGTTTTAAGAAACTGGTTTAATTACCCAAGTTTGAGGTTTGTTCGTGTCGTGATTGAATTCGTGATCGCGTTGTGATCTAGACGGAAGCGAGCCTAGTCGAGACAACGGCCCTCGTAGCAACAAATTTTTACGAGCAAATTCGGAAGGGTGGGCTCGCTTTACTGGTTGCTGTTATCCCCATTTCTAGCTCTTTATTTACCTTTATTTTACGTGTTTTATTTTATGTGATCTACTGTAAGATCTTTGCTGTTACTCAATGGAGCAAAAATTCTGGGTATCAGAGAGGTGCTTGCCAGGTTTCCTTAGCCCCGTTGGCTACGACCTGACGGGATCGGAACTTGAAACCGACGCAGAATGCACAAGAAAGCCGGCATTATTTCTTCCGATGTTTTCTATTTATTCATCCCGTCATGTATAACGTTTTCAGACAAGGTTGGGCATTATTCAAAACCAGCTCTGAGGCAAACTGAACATCTTCTAAGTGGAAAAATTAAAGCAGGCTCTCCAAGAAGGTCAAAAAAATTGCCTTCGGAGAATTTGCGATTACTCTCTAAAAAATTTATTTACCTTCTTCAAAAACTGAGCACGGTATAAAGATAGACGATAAAGGACAAATAACGGCGCTCGTCAATCCCTTATTAGATGCGCCGCGCACTCCGCTTCTACAGGATGTCGTGGAGACGATTTGAGTGTGTATTTGATCTATGCAATGGCTTGCGCTGGCCATCCGAGGGACAAGTCAGAGTTTTGTCCTTTCCAGACAAGTCTGGTACCGACTGGAGCCACTGGTTGGAGATCCAACCCTAAAAACCTCAAGTCGGGTACAGGCGGCAGCTGGCGCCTCTTTCGGTTGCACTATCAGCCGGCGGAGTGGTGTTCTACACCCCGCCCTTTAAACAAAGGCGTGGCAAATGTCTGCGTCTCCACTATCTCGTAAGGCAGCCACTGAACTCTCGAGCAGGCCCAGGGGTGGGGGGGGGGGCAGGGGGATGACGGGATAGAACGCTTGGCACACCTGTCAGCCGCATGCGGTGTTTGCAACTTAAAATATTTAGTCTTTCAAGAAAAGTTATAAAAAAGCTTATTTTAATTTTTAAAAAATCACAATTTTTGAGTCTATTAAAATACATATATATCGTGCCATGTACTCGTCCAACACGTCGCGATTTTCTTTTCATTTAATGTAAATGCTTCTTACTCGGGACAACGATAGTGAAGATATGTCATTTTCTTTTAGAAAGGTTTTTGCTGTACCGGATACTGGCGCTTAATTGGATGCCGGCTGAATTTTTGCTAACAATCAAAGGAAAATCACCACGTGCTGTTGAGTGCATGTCGTCATCTGTTCTATTATTAGGGGGGGGGGGGGGTCAAAAGCAATGAGACACCCCGTGCCGTGTCCATATCTCTCGTGACTGGAGTCTGGTTTCGTGCTTATCGTATTTGTATGTTTGTATGCTACTTACTGAAGCCCTTTCCAGAAGCATGCCGAAACCCCGGTCTGACGAGTCGACCTGTGTCGCGCAAATCTCACCCAATTCCCAACCCCGAGCAGCCTGGGCTCAATATTCACGCAAGATGAGAAGTACGTCTTCTACCTTAACCCTGCCAAGCAGCGAGTCTGGGTGAGGCCTGGTGACCAGTTTCCGACCTTCGTTCGGCGAGATGTTCAAGGCGAGAAGCACCTTCAGAGCTTTTGAGTCTGCGCCCATGGACCGGTATACTGGAGGCCGTTTTCCAAAAGCACACGATGTACTCCAAGGCCATGGTGAACGAAATAGAAGAGATGGACCGGCGACTCGCGCTTATTCGGTCTCAGCGCTTCAAGAAGTTCCTCCTCCTCGACAACGCCGCACCCCATCGGGAACAAGTAACCACGGATAAGCTTGGCCAGCTGGACTACGTTCACATGCCTCACCCACCGTATTCGCTGGACATCTCTCCATGCGACTGCCACTACTACTTGAGCCTACAGGACTTCCTTGTCGGAAGGGACACAAGAACCCAAGCAGTCCTTGACAACCATGTCGAGCAGTTGATCAACACCAGGCCCAAGCAGTACTGGAAGGATGGGATCAGGAAGTTGGCTGAGCGATGGCAGCAAGGTCCTTGCCCTTAATGGCAAATACATTCCTCAGCATCGTTGAGTTGTAATTGAGTTATAGTGAGATAAAGATTTTTTTCATTTTGTTTCATTACTTTTGCCCCCCCCCTAATAGTGTGCTCAAATAATACTGCATTCGTTCGCCTTAAAATAATCCTTAATCCATTATTTTTCCTAGAAAAACAAAGAAGTACAAAGTTCGAGCACTGTGACCTTATCCTGGGACAGAAAAACTATAAACCTTCTCGAAATGTATTAGTAAATTTTTCTATTAATAACAGGGCGAACATTCATTTTGAACTTGTATAATAATAGAAATTTGGCTTGCTTAACTGAATAGATGATTTGTTTAAAAGAAAGAATTAATTATTCTTCGAGCAGTTTTTGATTGGCTTTAAATAGGTTATTTTTTACTTGGAAGATGTTCACCTTGGCTTCAAAAGTGTCCAACTTGCTTTGAAAAATCTCTAATTTGGCTTTAGGATGGCATATCTGTTATGGAAAACTGTCGAGAAGTTCATACATTTACTTGTCATTTAGTAAGTTGTCATAAAAAAGCCGGTCGAATAAGCATAAACTCCATATTCTTCAATTCATTTGAAAAATAAGATTTCAATGAGCTGCATTAGTCTGAGATCGGCGTCCGAGAATCTACAAAAACCTTCATGTTTTGACCGTAACCTCAATCCTTTTTTTGAAGCACAACAACAGTATAATTATCTCGGATTTTTTTAAAATGGGAGGTTTTCAAAACTTCGAGTTAATAGAGGCGTAATTAATTGGTTTCCAGTAACTTACCTGCACAGCTGTATATATCTGTAGACCAAGCTGTTCGTTGAGTAGACCAGAGACCCGATAAGCGTAAGATGATAGATTACGATGAAGATTTGCGCGGTAGGACCCCAATCAGAAGCAGCTCCAGTGGAGAAGAACACAAAACAATGATGGTGCACAATAACGCGCTGAAATTAATAACTGGAGAAAAAACTGAGAATCGATGAAGACGAGAACATCTAAGAAGTTCAGCAAGTAGAGCAACTCTCTATAATTCATTTCATTAGATACGTTTTTTAGGGCTTATTTATTTATTTATTTATTTTTATTATTTTTATTTTCTTATTTTATTTTTTTTACCTAGCAATTCACCCAAAGAACAAATGATAAATGACGGCGTTCTTAAATCCCCTGGGATGCGCCACACATTCTACTTCTACGGGATGTCGCGGAGGCGAGCTGAATGCGTATTTGGCCATACAATGACTTGCGGTGGCCAGCCGATGAACAAGTCAGCGCTCTATCCTTCCCAGACAAGTCTGGTACCAATTCACCGACCCCGGAGGGATGGAAAGCTTGGTTGGCCTGGGCAGAAAATCCGAACCAGGAACCTGGTATCGGGTGCACGCGATAGTTGGCGCCTCCTCCAACTGCGCTACACGAGCCCCCAAAGAAAAACTCAAAATGAAACAATTCGAAAAATATTAAAGAACTGAGTAGATGTGACAAATGCTGACGATTAAAAATAAAGGTTGTCTCAGTTCAGTTGACGATTAAAAATAAAGTTTTCAGCGTTTTGTGTCACTATTTTTCATTCGTCTATTATTAAATAAAAATTTAACTTGCATTACGCATTAATGCTACCTTCTGTGCAAGATTTTTCGCATTATGTGACTAAGTAATTTATGTTTGAAGGTTGCTTCATATTTCTGTTGTTGAAAGGCTTATTGAAGGGAGCGATTCCGAATGATATCTCATTTCAACTTCAAATTGGGACAATCCGCAGATGAGACAGCTCGACAAGTCAATCAAGTGTGGGGCCTATCAGTTTGGATAGAGCACTGTGCGCCAGTGGTTCAGTAAATTTCGGGCCCGAGATTTTTGCCTCGAAGATGACCCCGTAGCGGTCGACCCAGAGCAATCCTGGACGACGAATTGGAGGAATTGGTGGAAGCTGAACCATCCCAAACAGTTCTCCGGATCGCCGAAAAGCTAGACGTCAGTGAAACTTCTGTTGCGGATGCTTTGAGATATCTTGGAAAGATGAAAAAGCTCGAAAAGTGGGTACCCCACAAGCTGACTGAACGGCAAAAGTTGTCACGTTTCGAGATTTGCTCTTCTCTACTTTTACGCAACAAAACTGACCCGTTTTTGAATCGAATTATCACTTGTGTTAAAACGCGGATTCAGCGTGATAACAGGAAAAGTTCCGGACAGTGGTTGGACGCTGACGAACCTCCTAGGCATTTCTCCAAGGCGAGGCTCCACCAAGAAAGGTAATGGTGAGTGTGTGGCGGTTGGCGGCTGGTGTGATCCATTCCAACTTTTTGGCACCAGGCCAAACGATCATAGCAGAGTCCTACTGTAAGGAAATCGACGAAGTGAACAGAAAATTACGTCAACTTCAGCCACCACTGGTCAACAGAAGAGGCCCGATTCTTCTGCACGATAATGCCCGCCCACACGTTCCACAGATCACTACCCGAAAACTGAACGAATTGAGAGTTGAAGTTCTGCTTCACTCGTCATGTTCTCCAGACCTCTCTCCAACCGACTACCACCTTTTCAAACACTTTCAGAACCTTGTCACTGGTAAAACCTTCACCAATCAGGACCAAGCCAAGCCAGGTTTAGTGGATTTTGTCGAATCTCGACCACCTAATTTTTTCGCTGATGCAGTCGGTCGACAGGTGACCCGTTCGCAGAGGTGTGCTTATTCGAACGGTGCTTATTTCGACTAAGTCCGATAAGATTTGAGAAAGTTGTGATAGTTCAAAATCATGCACCCAAAACGCTGAGAACTTTCCGGACAACCTAATAATATGCAGAAACGCAAATCGAGAGGTAAAAGGCTACGAAACTTGCTGAAGATACCGGTGAACCATTCTTTTTAATCGTCTTAATAAATTTAGGAAAACGAATTTTTTTGAAAACTTTAATAGCTATAAGCTTGCTCTGTAAACGGAAATACGATCTTATTGCTAGTCTGCTTCTGGTCATTAGATTATAACCGATTATAATCGCATACTAATAGCGTTCCTCTTTAGGTAAAGTTTAGTACTTAGGAAAAAGTATAAAGGATAAAGGACGGGTTACTCAATCCCTTCTGGGATGCGCCAGCGCATTCTACTTCTACCGGATGTCGTGGAGGCGACATGAATGCGCATTTGGCCATACAGTGACTTGCAGTGGCCAGCCGTTGTACAAGTCAGCGTTTTTCCTTCCTAGACACGTCTGGTACCAATTAATCGACCCCGGAGGTTGGGACGCATGATTGACCTGGGTGTAGGGTGAAGGTATGAAGCACACAACTCCCAACGCTTTCTTAAGCACTAGGAATTGACACTGGATCCTGTGAAGATGTGAGAAATGCTCTATTAGGATAAGGATAAAGATAAAGGGCGGCGTAATTCAATCCTCTTTGGGATGCGCCACGCATTCTACTTCTACGGTATGTTGTGGAGGCGTGTTGAATGCGTGTTTGGCCATACAATGACATGTAGTGGCCAGCCGATGTACAAGTCAGTGCTTTATCCTTTCCAGACACGTCTGGTACCAATTCACCGACCCCGAAGGGATGGAAGGCTTGGTTAGCCTGGGCAGAAAATCCGAACCAGGAACCTGGTATCGGGTGCACGGGAGTCGGCGCCTCCTCCGACTACGCTACACGCGCCCTTCTATCAGAATACAGATTTGAAATGTTTTCCTTAATCTGACCCTCAACAATGAAATCTAAAATTTATTTTTACCAACAGTTTTTTTCTGGAATGGCTCTACTAATCTAGTATTATAATAATAACAATAACATTAAATATAGCAATAAGAAGAAACTGATCAAATTTTTAAGAGAAAATTTGAAGCATATAATGTGGACTCATTTTTTTATGTTTATAATTGTACCTATTATAATAATGTTTATAATTATTAAGTTGAGGCTAAAATAGTAGAATGGCGAAGGTGGTAGGAAACGAATACTGACAGAAACCTACCGGTGCAACTATCAAATAGCAAGTGACCATCACAAAATTCATACAAGAGGTGAAGATAAAGTAGAACTTCGTCCAAGGCAGCGCTTTCAGAGGACACGTGAAAATGATGAGCTGTAGCAAGGCGTTAGCGACTATGCCTAGCACACATATAATACTGGCATATAGAGGGTAGTAGGAGCGCATTCTTGCTGCCTGCTTCTAGAACAGCCTGAAAGCATTCTGAGCAGATAACATTGCGACATTTATAGGGGATTGCTGAAGACGTCTTTTTCAAAGCTGTTTCAAAAACTGCTGTGGCAACTGTGAAAAGAAGGTAAGTAAGAACGTAAGCAGAATGATATGAAGTGAACAGCAATGCGACTTAAGTAATAGGAGTTCTCATTCTAGAAGAACAGGTGACTGAAAGTTGATTAAGATATTCAGCGTTATGAGGCAATAGCTCATTAAATGCTTATAAAAGATTTATGAGGCACATGAGGTGCTTACGAGAAGTTGCACTTTTTTCCATTAAAAGGCGACCAGTGTTCCTTCTTGTTCATGTACACCAACAACAGCGACTCATTATCCTTAATGGATATCATTAGTAAGCCCGCATAGAAAGTTCTCGCAGATTTCGGATTCTAAATCCAAGGATCATAAATACATCCAGAGTTAACATTTTATTTAAGGTAGAAACTATCAAATTTCTTTAAATAAAGCCACTGTTAACAGCTTTCTTTCTGTGAGCAACTGACCTGTTAGAACCCAATGGCTGCTGGTATACATCTCTTGTGTGCGGTAAGAATTCTCCCTTGAACGCTTTCTAAAAATCCCGAAAAAATAATGGTTTAAAAGCAAAATAACTGTTTATTTTATTTACTCAAATAGCCACTACATAGGTATATCATGTACAAAGTAAGATGGAAAACTATCCTTAACTGGCTTGAGATAAAATAAAAATAAATAAATGGTACATGTCGCAAAGGTGAGCAGCATTGGTAGGTTGGAACAAGCCAGCCAATAATAAACAAGCAGAGCACAGACAGAACACATGCCAGCCGATCAGGCTACATTCCCGTTCTGAATGGCACGCCCACTCACTGCGGTCTGATTGGATGGGGCGTTTCTATCGCCCAATGCTGCCCCGTCTTCGCGACATATGTTTACTGTTCCGTTTTTAATATTATAATAATAATAGTATTAGTAATAGTAATAATAGTAAAATAAGGATAAGGATAAAGGATAAAGGACGGCGTTACTCAATCCCTTCTGGGATGCGCCAGCGCATTCTACTTCTACGGGATGTCGTGGAGGCGACATGAATGCGTATTTGGCCATACAATGACTTGCGGTGGTCAGCCGATGAACAAGTCAGCGCTTTATCCTTCCCAGACAAGTCTGGTACCAATTCACCGACCCCGGAGGGATGGAAGGCTTGGTTGGCCTGGGCGGGAAATCCGAACCAGGAACCTGGTATCGGGTGCACGCGACAGTCGCGCCTCCTCCGACTGCGCTACACGCGCCCAATAATAGAAATAATAGTAAAATATAGGTAAAAAATTAAAAAATGAAATTAAATTTAAAAATTTCCAAAATATAAATTTAATGTAATAGTAAAATAAATTTTAATAGTAAAAAAATTTAATAATAAATAAATATACCAAGTAAATAGAAGAAAAAGATGAAGAAGGAGAAAGATGAAGAAGTGGAGAAAGAGTTGGGGTAAGATGGGATAAAAGAGAAATTGTGCTTAACTAGATAGAGTTTAGCAGACGACTTACATTACTAACGTTACATGATAGCAAAAAAGCGAAATGATTGTTTATTTTTTTCATTCAATCAACCAATACATACATACATATATATCATACACATGTACATAGTTAGGTGATGTAAAGATGGAAAACTAGAACTGATTGGTTTGTGATCATCGAAAAATAAATAAATTTTTTAGAAAAAAAACAGATAAAGAAATGGAGAAAGAGTTAGGGAGAACGGGATTGAAGAGGCAAAAATTATGTCTCTGGACACTGCCAGCAAGAAATTGTAAGGCAGGTGTCGTAAACTGACACCTGCTTGTAGTTTAGTTTTATTACACGAGGGTAATCGTGCGTTAATAACCAACCAATGAACACAACATAAAACCGTGAACGAACATTCACCAGCCAAAACAGAACAAAGACAATTCAGAATATTGAAAGCACGGCAGATAGATAGAAAGGAAATAATTGAGAAACAAGTAAGGCAGCTGAAAAAACTAGGGGCTCAAATGACGCTAAAGGAATTTTTCGAAAGCAGCCAAATGAGCGGGGATCCTCCCTTTCTTCAAAGCTTAGCATATAGGAATGTAGCCCTACTTGCAAAGAAGTAACGCCTGCAATTGAGCTTGGCCCCACCAGGATCGTATCTGACACAACCATTTCGCGTGTTGCCCAGCCTTAATGTCATTATATCCGAAGGCGGCGCAATCGCATATTAGAGGGGTTGGTAAATTTTAACGATTCACCTGGGATGTAGCTGAGAACATCCTAGGTGACTCGTTCAAGCCAAACAATCCACCTCATTCAGGCCTGTATACAGAAATAATAATAACAAAAACGTCCACCTAGTTTAGTTTACGGGAGCGCCCGCGGAAAATTTAAAATACACACTCCTACTATCGCCGGCATGGGCGAGGTACAATTCTGTGAGAGACGTAGTCGAGAGCTGCAATAACTATGAACTGAGAGCTACTATCTTCAACTCCACAGTTCTTCCTGCGCTATGTTACGCTTGTGAAACGTGGGCCATAACAAAAGCAGCAGAAGATCAATTACGAAGAGTGCAAACGGCTTTGGAAAGGATGATGGTCGGCATCTCTTTACACCAGCAGCGACTCTTCGGATTGCACAATAAACAAATCTGAGCGATGTCCAGAGTCCGGGATGTCATTCTTCATATCGATGAAGCGAAACATCATTTCGCTGGACATTTGATGAGACGAAAGGACGGACGTTGGAGTACCGCCAATGTACGTTGGGAACCACTCAGCAAGAAACGACCACTCGGTCGCCTTCCTCTACGATGGCAAGATTCGCTCGCTCATCGGAACAACATCCGTACCTCTAACATCAACTCGATTAAGGTGCTCGTCCACTGGTCAACTTTGGCTCAAGATCGAACAAGGTGGCCAACAAGTTGGGACCCGCGCAAGACAAATCGTTGCTGAGGAACGAGTCGCAAGTATCGCAAGTATAAGTACCCCTAATATCGGGGCGGGTCCTGCAGCGAAGGACCAGAGACTCTTATTTCGCGCGTGGTTGCTTACGCGAAATCAGAGATTTTGGGCCTTCGTGCCTATTCTTCGCAGTGGATCGGTGGCAAGGGGGGGGGTCACTATAGCATGCCGTGATGGGCAAGCCTGGAGAGTAGCTACATACAGCTAATGTAAATGCAGTCTTCTATACTCATTTCGATTACAGATTTGTGTCTTATTTGCTTCCGAATTGGGCAAGGAAGGAAACTCTACGATGTAGGCAATTTCAACACGGGTGCCTCACTTGAACCACACCCTGGAGTCCCTTCCCTTGCCAAGATATGGAGGCAAATGAAACAGCAGTATTCTGTTCTGCGCTATACTCGGCTGACGCAAGGGATTATAATTTTAAAGGCAATCTCCAACCCTACGACTAGGGATTGTCTTGATGACCCCCCCCCCACAACCGGCATGGCGCCGGCGCGATTGAAGTGAAATGGTAAGTGGTTTTGTATTGCTTACATAATTGTCTAACTAGGTATATATATTTTAATTTTACGAACCCCTCTAATATGCGATTGTGCCCCGAAGGCTTAACACTGGTCATGTGATGTATAAACTTTACGGTAAAGAATAGCATCATTGCTCTTTCTTCTATACTCCGAGGTTCTTTCAGTTTTCCTCGAATTTTCCGTAGATGTACAGCATGGCTGCGCTTAGCTGAGCTCAGTATATAGCTGGACATCATGCCTAGAGAACCCAAACACCAGAACCCAACTCATCCACCAACCCAGCCGCGGAAGCCAAAACCCTCGACCGTATATGCACGGTTCAAAACACCACTGCATCGTGACCAATTAAATAAGCTTAGATGAAGAAATGGTAGGCATAGAAGGGAAACCAAACTTAATGGTTAAGAATAACATCATTGCTCTTTTTCTATACTCCAAGGTTTTTTTCAATTTTTTCTCGAACCCCGCACATATGGCGTGGAAACACTGAGCCTCACTGCACATGGGAGCGCTCGGCACTGCTCGTGCATCCATACACAGTGGGATGCAAGGTGTACATGAGCTCGCATTGGTGATGTGAGAAACTGAACAAATTGTTAGAACTCGAGCGGGAGATCCTCTTAAATGAGTAAATCTGAGGGCAAACTATTCGTGCGTTACTGTTCGTGCAAGAAAGGAGTTTCTGTAAGCTGCGATGGGGTTTCTCTGAGGTTATACTGAATTTTTCTCAGACCGACAAATATGCTGAACTTTTTGGAGAGTGGAAGACGCTCGTTTTTATTATAAGTACATTCAGGGGCCTGATTCATCAACGACTTGCAGCAGGTTAACAGAGAAAATACAGCTGAAATCCCTGATAGCGCGGCGAAATGTTTCACCATACCGCTTTGAAAGCCACATTGTCAGGGATTTTGACCCTCTTTTTTAAATTGTTGTAGCTCGGTAAATTCGACCCTAGGTTGGTTTCAGAGGCAGTAATATGGTTCGATTTCTGTTTTTTCACTAAGGAAAGAAATCAGAGATTGGCAACTGCATCTGTAGAGGCTCCAAATTGTAGAGAACTAACATGTTTGGAGCGCACTCTAAGTACATGGAAAGTTAAGTAGACGAAAACTTTCTAAAAAAGGAAGCAATCTGTGCAAGAACACTCACGGCGTCACAACATAGTGAGTGTAAAACAGAAGAACACGAACAAATAAAGAAACAACAGAGTAAATTCTTAATTTTTATTTATTCAGTATTTAAAGGCAGTTGCTGTCCAGTGCCGATAAACCATGCTGGGTCTTATCTCAACATTCAATCATGCCCTTCATATGACATACACCTATTTAAACTAAATTTGTCCTTCATTTTAGAATATGCCATACTAGCAAGAACAGTCAAGAACCCTGCTATTAAAGTGGATCTTGTCCCAGCAGTATTAACATGAGCACTGTTACTCCTGGTACTAAGGGAAATAAGGTGCAAGGAATCGCACACATTCGCCTTTATTTAACCTAAAAATATTAGGTTGGCAACTAATTTCGTGGACTCTCAAGAATCTTCAACAAAAGTATTTATTAACAAATAACTAATGCCAATCTTTAATTGAAATAAGATCCCGCAGAAAGCAGAAGTGCTTCCCATATATCAGGTAGCTGGTTTATCCAACGGTCATAGAATTATTGTGCCTTAAATGCCAAGAATCTTTGGAGGTGAATTTTGACCTGGTCCACATTATTAAATCGTCTTCCAACCAAGAAGTACTGCACCGAACTAAAAATGTGGCTGTCACTCGGCGCAAGGTCTGGGCTGTAAGGTGAATAAGTTTGACGCTCCCATTCAAGGTCTTCTATTTTTTGAGGCGTCCGGTTCGCTACGTTCCCTCCGTTTGCTGGTGTCAAGAAGGTATTAACTTCTGGGAGCTCGTCAAGAACGGTTCCAGCACTAATGCTGTAATCTACTCTTCTCAACCTGGCCGCGCGCAGGCTGAACTCCGCTGGAATCGGTTCAAACAGATTTTGAGGGGCGGAATTATCTATCAGCAAGATAACGCCAGATCACAAGTCACGAATCGGGAGCTTCAAAAAATCGAAGACCTTAGCTGGGAGCGTCTAGCTCACCCACCTTACAGCACAGGCTGTGCGCCAAATGACTAGCATCTTTATAGCACGCTGCAGCACTTCTTGGTTGGAGGACGATTTATGAATGTGGACCATGTCAAAATGCACCTCCAAGGATTCTTGGCTTGAAAAGCACAAGAATTCTACAGCTGTGGAATGGGCCAGGTAGCTGATAAATGGGAAGCAGTCCCGCG
This sequence comes from Heligmosomoides polygyrus polygyrus, assembly GCA_947396885.1. Taxonomy (NCBI): domain Eukaryota; kingdom Metazoa; phylum Nematoda; class Chromadorea; order Rhabditida; family Heligmosomidae; genus Heligmosomoides; species Heligmosomoides polygyrus. The sequence continues at coordinate 99,015,289 of OX377202.1, read as the reverse complement.
TTCCAACAGATCTTATTTTGGTTGAAAACTGTTATTTGTTATTTGTTTATGAACATTTTTGTTGAAGGCGCTTGAGAGTCCACGAAATTAGTTGCCAACCTAATATATTGAAAACGAGAAGAGAACGCGTCAGCATTGTCGATCGACCAACGAACCAATTCTATCGATTTTTTGCCTCAGACGAAATCAGAGACGAGTAGTCGGCTCGAACTAAGAATCGCACGATTCTCATGGAACCGGGACAGCTATTCAGCACTACCCTTTTTGAGGTTCTAGCTCATCCCATCACCATTTTCTGCTCTCTACAATAGAGAGGATTACTGTGTTCAACTTCTTAACTAGAAGTCAGCATATCCTAAGAAGAATAGGAAAACCGTCGATGTCAAGACGCTCAAGCTCCTAGCTGACTTTGGCTTCAGCTTATTTTTAAAGTTTTTCTGTAGCTTGGAATGCATGAATGTAATGGAGGCAACTACGAATTGTAGGGGAGGAAGGAGGAATCAGTGAGGTGAGCTCCATTTTACCATAAGAGCATCCCCTGTTTTGCCCTTCTTCTTGCTACCATCTCGTTCGAAACTTCACCGCCCCTTGGCCTTCTCTGTTTTAGGCACGAACTTGCGGAGGACGGACCTATATAAGCGAAGACAAAGGACCCTTGAGGACAGCCAGGAGAACTGTCGAGGGTGCGCGGCTGCACCCAGGGACCCGGCCAATCTCTTCAACGCTGCGCTCCTTCCACCGACCACGCTTGCAGCTGTCCCCACTCCTGTGTCCACTGATCTCCCGTTATATGTTGTCGACATGTTTTCTGTTGTGCCGTGCTATGTTCCAGCTCGTCGTTCAGTGCTTTGTGAAATATCACAGATAGATATGCGGAATGAATCGATTTTGGGTCCGGAGGCTGAGGGACCAAGATTATTACTGAATGTGAATTTCTTCAAAACAATGAAATGCGGTGGAAACTGTGCAAATAACTTAATACTTTAACTGAACCAAACACCTTGATTCGCGATGCACGCAAGAGCATGAGTATTTGTGGAGTGGTCTGCAACGTGCCTAAATAATGACAATTAGCACGACAAAATAGACGGGCTACCAAACATGGCCCTGCAAGAGAGCTGAGATATAAGTACTCCTTTCTTAGAAAGCGGTGATTGCTTCTGCTGCTTCTCATCAGGATGTTGTAAATAAACCCGTGAACAGTATAAGTGAAATGGTGCTCTCTAACCCTAGTCATAAGTCCCAGTGTATCCGTCTGCCTACTCTCAATTTCCGGCTCAGCTGCTTCAGTACAAGAGCTTTGCATAGCCTTAGTGGTTCGATACAATGAGTATAATTGCTACACGACATTTGTAAGAGGAGAACTGGGGAGGAATAAGAGGTCGTACAGTTTCCCTACTCATTCTGTTTTTCTAAAACCTAGGAGTGGGACTTGCCAATCCATGTTTTAGGGATGAAATTATTCGACTCGATCACCGGTGGTGAGCGGCCACATAGCGCTGATCTCGACTTTAACCATTATAGTATTTCGGGCTGACTCACATGCCTCCAACAGCGATTTGCGCTCGCCTGTCGTGCTTCTCATTGTGACACGTGAGTAGGAGGCAAGCCTGCTATTGACACCTGCAGAGATTTCCTATATTCCTCTCTCATTCTTCTTTTCGAGAGCTCGATTTAGTGTTTGTCTTACCTAACAACGTTTGAGGAATTGAAAGGATCAATGCAGTGTTAGCCAACAGCCTCGCTCTCGAAGGAGCTGCTGAATCAGCTCAAAAAACTTTCTAAATCTGCCTATTGGAGAAGGTAACTGACGCATGAGCACTAGTAGTAAGATTACTTCGTGATTAGAACGATCACTTAAACCATGACGTTGCAGCGCTTAGCAAAAAATGTGCGGTACATATGTTTCAAATTCCAGCTACGACGGCACAGCAGCTAGCGTTTCTGAAAAACATGAAGACCTACAATACGAAAGAAAGTATATCGCATGTCTATCAGGGTATATGTAAAATACTAAAGGTTCTTGGTGTCTAATGTAATGTAGCAAAAAACAAATGGCTGTTGGCGAATACTCACAGTTGAACGTTCTGATGTGTTTCCAAGAGCATATTTAGCTCAAATGCGATTGACTAAGCTTGTATGTTCTTCACTTCAAGGAACTCCGCACATTCGAATCAAACATTGAAATCGACGTACATATGGAGCTTGGACTACATAGACCGGTAAGCTCCCTCAGCTTACACTTCCTTTTTATATCACCTTTTTGCGTGCATCTCCTCTGCCCTATTGTTTTCAATTTTCTTGTTTTGCCGCTGTCCACACACTAGTTACGCCACACTGTGCTTGTTCCATTTCAAATATTCCCACTCAGTCGCAGTATGAAAAAAGATGTGCCTCACCTCAGAATATAGGTACGCGGAAATGGCCCATAGCATGCTTCAATACCACAGAGATTTATCTCCTCCAGATGTAAACTCTCATAATTACGTAAAATTCCACTGCTACCTCCTTGGAGCAAACGCAATGCAACCTCTGCGTTGGGTGGCATCTAGACCGGGGTGTTTGCCTTAAACTGCGATCGCCTCTCTTCTTGTATGTTTTTATTATTTTGGCTTACTTTTATGCAAGAAAGCTCTTCTTTGACCATGCAGATTTGCTTCATGTTCGCTTGCTTTAAACATCTCCGCTTTAAACTCTGTCGCAGGTGCAATAAATCAACAGATGCCAACCCTCTTGTCGAAATCCGTGGGATACAGTCCAGAGGATAGAACGCGTCCTGTTTTGACAGTATTTTGGCTACAACCATACCGTCTACAAGGGCATAGGTTGCCAGCAGACAATCATGATCTCGGCGATCATGCCGCTCTGTCGAAGAACACAACAAAATTGTACAAATCATACAAATCACAAAACTGCTCGTACCAAACTAAATCCATCGTAGTTCACTGTTTCGCTGTAGCTGAACCATGATCGCATTAACCAGCCGGTCGCAAAATAACAGTGGAAGAGATCATCCTATGAACCTCTGAATTGCTCTTTGTTATACACGAAATACGAATGTAAGGATGAGTATCCAAACGACGTGCGCATATGGGCACATGCCTGCTATATCGCAAACGATGTGCGTATGTGGACACCTGCACGCAATGTCGCAAACGACTTGTACAAATGAGCTCTGCAAGATGTGATAAGGTTAGTCCGAGCACCAGCGTTCAAAAGCTGAATATATCCAACAACCACACTACATAAAACACTGTTCTGAGTATTACGGTGGCTTAACTCCCATGTTGAATTCCGTTTCTGGAGGTTTATTCTGGTGTACCATATTCCAGTGTATTATAATGTCTGTTGAATTTGCGAATGCCTTCTTGGTCCAAAGACGTGAAACTCAAAATTGGAAATCACAAAAAATATTGCGTGACGCAGACATCCTCGGAAATCAAACCATGGCCAAAAAATTTACTTGAATGATCCACAATTGGAGTCACGGCGTTTTATTTTAGGTCATTTCCAATCTTTTCGAAGCGATTTATCACTAATGATAAACGAGCGGCCTACTTACAAGATGAAACTACAGTTCCTCTCGTTATAGCGCCTCCGGTTAAGACGCGACTCTCGATATAACGTATATTTTCTCTGGCCTAGGCCAGCTTACCTTTACGACATTGCAAATCAACTCCGCTTATGTAGAGTCGGATATAATGCTACTCCCGTTATAACGCGGTTTTGGAAGGAACTCTGCGTTCAAAGTGACTCCCGTTATAACGTGACCTCGGTCAGTTCCGGTTCCATACGGAAAATGAAGAGGAGCAAGATGCTGACTGCGTTTGCGATTAGACCTACCTACCCATTTCTATTGTCTCGTTCGTAGTCGCGACCAGTACCTGTGCGACAATGAATTAGATGCATGTAGACGTTTTTATGCGTGTGCTTTCCTCAAGGGTTCATAGTCAGCAGTATGTCAAGCACAGTATAAGACACCCGGTAGTGGCTAGGAGCTGCCGTAAATTTGAAGGCTCCTCTATCGGAAACGATAGAAGCTGTGGATTGAAACTCAGATTATTCAAAACAATGCCCTACACATTTGTTTTAAACCCGGAGCAGCTGCTATAGAGGCTATGTTCAGTCAAGTGATGGTTTGCTGCAATAAGAATTCTCGCGCAATGCAGGACTTGTACCTGCACCCTCTGCTTTTCTGGCAGGGTTACAGTGGCAGGAGTAGCAGCGCTGTTTGATCACATACAAGATCCCGATACCGAGGAAAAGTGCTGAGAGGTTTGTTGATTTACCAGCGCTGATAGTGATGGGCTACCATCCTGCCTGGAAGGTAGAGAGTGCGGGTCCATGTCCCGCCTGGCGCGAGCGTTTTGATGGCGGCAAAAGATATTTTAATATCAGGTTACACAGTTTTATTGCTGATAACTTCTAACCTTCCTCTGGTGCTTGCTATTCCTCGCACATATCTGTTATACTTATGCAAATAGCGGAGAGTATCTCTGAGGACGGGGCTTCGTTAATAATCTAAAGTTGTTCGTGACATTCACACTCTTCTCATGGTCACGTATTTTATTGATATAGCTATATTTAGTCATTTTCTATGATTTTAGTTAAATCGAGGTTAAAAAGAGTGTAAAAAGGTCAGCTCCGATTAGTACGCAACTCCCGTTATAACGCGGATTTTGTCCGGTCCCTTCAAACGCGCTACAACGAGAGGGAACTGTAATTTCAAACTACGTTTGTACGCGCAATCCCTAGAGTTCTAACGACAACTCATCATGCTCCATAAAAGACGATCCAGCAGAGAACCTGCCACTGCACGCAAAAAAATATCACTGGTGCTAATCTGCAGAATTTGCGGGGGCAGATATAACTCCAACGCCGCGTGAACCCTACTGGCGTCGCGCGCGGTGCGCGACGAATTTGGACGAATTGTCGCTGTCCGATGCTTCCGACGGCTAGAAACGCTTCCTACAGGGACATGCGGCACGCGTTTGCCTTATTTCAACGTTTCTTGGAGATGGTATATGAATTTGGTTTCAATAGGACGATCAGCGACAGTTTATACAGGAATCCTGGTCATGTGGATGGTTTCCTGTGCCAGTATTTGCCAGCTACAACTTCTTCAGTCAATCTTCACCCGTGATTATGGTTATACTACGGAAAAAGGTCACTATCACCCATTCTCGGATCAATTGTCCTACTGCAGTCTGTTGTATACCACATTCTGTGGGATCTTAAGTTCCTTGCTAGAAATGTGGTCTGGGAGCTTAAACACTGACCATGAGAGCATTTCGTGCTCCGCGGCTAACCATGCGTCACCGAGCGCACGTCCGCGTTTCAGCGCCGCGGTGTCGCCGCGACTAGCGCGCGACGTCGGGTTGGAGTTTGGTCCTGGAGCCCTGAGGAGTAGCAGACTATGGTGAGAAGAATTTGCTTTACACAGCTATAAGAACCGAAGAAGCGCATCGAGTTGATGTTACAGTGGAGTCCATGATCTGCTGCTGTATATACGTGGTTGTGTTTAGCATTTAGGATAATTGCCAAGTCAAAAGGTCACACCTTTGGATTAGACGGTAGATATTTGCTCAAATTCTGTTGAATGTTGAACAGAATATGACCTGAAGACAAAGAACGAAACAAATAAACAAACAAAAACAAACAAATAACAGCGGTTATAAAGACGTTTCGGCGGGCAAATAGCATTCAAACACAGCTAACTGACACGTTATAACACGGATCTAGCATAGTGAGGGGGCAAATAAATCCTCATGCCGCGTGCTGACCGTCGCCTGACATGTTATAACCCGGATGCATCACAGCGAGGGGGCGCATAATGTAGTCTGCTTACAACCGCGATGAAACCGTATGTTATTTTTTTGTTTTTTTTTCATTGTGAAATTTGACAACTTAGGCGCTATTCTGTTCTTTTTAACCCGCTCTGTGAATGTCAAGCTAATTTGTTACCTAATTTTTAATTCTGTGACCCCCCGCCCTCGGAGTAGAATAGGCCTCGCACTTCTTCCTCCATCCAGATTTTCAACATATTGTACTCATCTATTTCTAATATTATCCTGCGAGTCCTTTACTTTCATCCTGCATAAAATTCGTTTCTTAACAACTTCGGTCAATACCTTTAAGAACTTTATTGTTTTATTGTTTATTTCACAATCATTGAATTTTAAATGAGCGAAGGCATGAAGACCGGTAACAGTAATAAAAGTCTACAGACGAAGGTAGGGCTCTTTCCGCTGCCTTTCAACTACAATCGATCACCGATCTGTCTTGATTCGCAATTGTGCCTCCTACGTGCACACGTTACGCGAAAACAATTGTGGTTTCGGTTTTTTCGGGTCTTCAAAACGGATTCTCCAAAATGATCAAGACAAAAATTTACAAGCTCTTCAATGTGCTATAGAACCCTCACAAGAATTATCTTCCAATTTCGTTCTCTTCCTCTGATGCCATCTTCAATCCCGTCAACTTTTAAAAACAACTCGAACAAGGCGAAATCGGGGTCGACCGGAGCGACAAGCGAAAGAGAAACCGCACTGAACAGAAACTGCCAACAATGGGACTCGAGAGCAATTCTTAAGACTTCACATTCTGCGGTCAAAAACCCTGGACGTAACTTTGCACGAAGTACACCACAGCGTACAACGCTGGTGCAGCAACATAGTGCTAAGAAAACGAGAAAAATATCTTGTACACACGAACCTCACTCACAACGGCACTGCAGAATCTCTCTGTATAGCCCGGTTACTGCTCCAGTCATCAACGAGTGGATCGACGTTTCCCTCTCTCCTACCAGACAATTCCACTACCTACCGTCAGTCATCATCCACGTTATGGGCTCCACGCACCCTCTGGCCGAATTCTACGGCAGCAACGATAAAGACTACGTATAGACTATTATAGATTTGGGCGGAGGTAAAGTGACCCTGGAATCTCCACTGACAATGAATCTTCAAGAGTTTACACTACAAATAGTCCAGTTTCTGAACACTTCACAAATTTTAAGCAAATTAGTAGCCAACAAGATCCATCTGGACGTTAGTTCGTTTTCACTTGGTTACGTTTAGTTCGTCAAAGTTTTTGACTATTTGTGTAGTGCTACGGCTACTGCATTTTAATTTGTTTGCATTATTATGACCAATTTATTTCTTATATCGCATCACATTGTACTTCTATTTGATCGATAATGTGTTCATCGTTTACTGGTAGTTCCGAATGTTTTTGTTCCACTGTGTCGTCGATATTTGATTTTTTCGGTTGATCGAGTCCAACCTGCCTCTGTTCTTCATCGGATCTCAAGCGTTTTCGTTATACTTTTTTTGTAATATATCTGTAAACTGGAATAGCATTATTTTTGATGTTATTCTATGTCCACGAGGCGTCTCTGTAGTCAAGCACTCTACTGTTACTTAGCCATGTGCCTCAAATAAACCTGTGCATTAAAAAATGCAAAAAAATCTGCATAAAAACAGGCTGGGTCCTACCTTTAGAGCTTTAACGACTTCCGTTACATCGCTTAAATTAAACTAAGTTTTTTTTTCGTTTCCTGAAATAAAACTCGGTGAGAAGACAAGGAGTTTCCTAGGTGCTCACAAAATTAAGATGATTTTGCGAAAGATGCGTTCCACAATCGGCGAAAATCCTTTCTCTTTTTTCTCTTCACTCTTCTCTTCTCTTTTTACCTCTTCTTTTTTGTTATTAATGATGTTCTTTTTTCTATGTTTTGTGTCTGTGTATTGTTAGATTGAATCCATTATCATAAGTGTATGCTTCTGTAATAAATAAATAAATATATATAATAAAAGGACATCTTCCCTAATGAGCGTTTTTGCTTCATTAAATTTGATTTCTCTCACCTAGAAATATGGACAGATTTCTGTACAATAGATACACAGAACTAGACATTAATCCCACCTCTAACCGACAGAGGTGTTAGAAATTAGCCTTCGATCAAGATTAGCAAGAGGTTCACAGTAGTAAGTCGACAGGTTGTTCATGCATTTTATTGAAAAAACATGCAATTTAGGGTGAAACACAAATGTAGGGAGTTAGTGGCATTGCTTGACTGACTATTTATTAATGGTAGGGGTTAAAGTTGTTTGTACGATTTGCATTAGTCTTCACATCATTAGAAGCAGTCATAATGGTGTTATGCGCCAAAGGTTTCTGTAGCCACAGCTGATGTAGTATGTAGTTCCAATAGTCCTTTATGAATAGGACGAGAATAATGAGGAGAAGGTGGAAGAATTCCGCTACCTCGGAAGTGACCTATCCGAGGAAGGAAGTGTGGACCAGGCGGTCAGGGGACGGATAAACGCAGCCTGGCTCAAGTGGAGGGAGTCCACAGGGATCCTCTGCGACCGTAGATGCTCCAGGACGCTCAAAGGCAAGCTCTATAGAACAGTTGTGAGACCTGCCCTCCTCTACGGCAGTGATTGCTGGGCCCGGGTAAGGCGCAGGAGCGGCAACTGCACGCGGTGGAGATGAGGATGCTGAGGTGGGCATGTGGATGGACCCGTCGGGACAGGGTGCGAAACGAGGATGTTAGGGCAATGACAAAGAGCCCGGATCCAGCTAAAGATGAGGTAGCAGCGCGTGAGGTGGTATGGACACTTCCCCAGAAGATCAGAGGATCACTCCATAAGGTTGGCCCTAGATTTCGAATACGAAATCCTTCGACACTGTTGTCTGAAACAATATACCTGTCAACGACACAAATCTTCGATCTCACTTCAACACTTTTCAGTGCTCTGCAAGGGCTAGTATCTTTCTAACCTATGCTGCCTTTATTGCTCGAAGTCTTTCCAGTAAACGAATGTGTCAGGCATGTCATTGACCATAAACGAACTGAAGTCGCATGTCCTTGCCCTCCCCTCAGAACATTGACGTTAACACCACGGATGTGCGCTGACTTGGCGCCGGTAATTTTTACCGCATATTCTTAACGCGGAAATTCGCCGGTAAATTTCGCTAACTTCGGTAAATCTGTTATTTTTGCACACTCACTATTCCCTCACAAACAACTAGTTTCAAGTGGCAGTGAAATCTTTTCAAAAATCTTTTCACCAAAACGTCATCCGTAAAAACCATGTCATCTTCGTTTTATCATGCATATGCGATCCCATACGCCCTAAAAACGACGAGCATCCTACAACAAACAAAACGAGCAGATCTCTCAAAACAAAACTTCCAAGAACAATATTGGAGGTGGAGGTCACCTTATCAGAATAAGCGAAACTTCCGAAACAATAAATCATTTTCAAATATACACATTAGTTAGCGGACAAAGCCGATCAACAGAATGTTAACTTCGATAAAATGAAGTGCTACAAAAATTCCAAGTGTGAGTGTCTACCGCACTCATTCAAAATCTGACCGGCGGACGAGAAGACTCTTTTGGTTCTGACTACTCCCGGATTCCGGCACACAAAAATACTTTAGGCCAAATGAGGAAATACAGAATAATACAGAAATACAGATGGGTTAAGCCAAATGAGGAATACAAATTCTGCGACAGAATTCGTCTAGTACTTCAATGCCAGAGAACGGAAATGATCGGGAGAACGTTAGCCAGCAGCGTTAACTTTTTCGATTCGGTGCAATGGAAGTGTCGAAGGAAAAGGTGAATTTTGCAATTTTGAATTAAATTTTCAACTTAGTCTTGATAGATGAGCGACCTTGTTCCATAGTCCTAGTGAAACCGGCACCCGCGCGCTTTCAAGTATGCTGACTAGGGAAGGGTTTCGACCTCCCATGAAACTTCAAGCTGGGACCAGGATCATAAGAAAGCGCTCGGAATGCTGCTTCCGAGCATGAGTGTCAAAATTGCAAAGTGAAATTCCCGAGCGATTTATGGCCTGCCGAAATCTTGTGGCCTCACCATAGGCTGGCCGCCGACAGAGCTGGCGCGAGAGTTGAGTGATCAGGGTTCCGTAAGGAGGTCCCACCAGCCGCGGCGGTGGTGCGGGGGTAGTGCTAAACCTCGTCAGGTGCGACGTCGTTGGTTTGGATCCCACCGGTGCCGGTTTTTTTTTGAAAGTCATAATTTATCTTCGAAATGACCTTTTATTCTGAATTTTTACAAGTGTCTTATTAAATAGCCGGAAAAACCACAAACGTTAGTAAAAATGCTTTAAGGCAAAAACTACTATTGTAACATTTTTGTTTACCATTTTGCACAAATAAAGCCTAAATCATATATTGAACAACTAGATGTGATTCTAGTTACCTTGGCAATCGTGAAGCAAAGCAAAAAATGTGTGAAGCAAAAAGGCAGCTAGAATGTATGATCTAAACTGATAAACTACCATACACAAACGTGTATGATTATGATAGCTTTTCCGGCTATTTAATCAGACACGTGTCATAATTCAGAATGAATGGTCATTTCGAGCTTTGTGAAAGAACCGGCAGCAATGGGAATCGAACCAACGACGTCGCACCTGACGAGGAGGAGCACTACCCCTATGTCACTGCAGCAGCTGTTGGGCAGCCCTTCTTAGGGCTGGTTTGTACTTGCGCCGCCTCGCGGCACCGCGTGATGGTAGCCGTAGACATCGATTTTTTGCGCTGCCAGGTCGATATCCATTCCTGCTATGGTGCCGCGCGGCTGAGGAATGGCAACTATAAAACCAGAGCTTACGGAGCCCTGATGACCCACCACTCTCGCGCCAGGTGTGTCGCACACCCAGCCTGTGGTGAGGCCTCCGATTTCGGCAGGCCATAACTCACTCGAGAAGTTTGTTTTGCAGTTTTGACACCCATATTAGTAATCAGCATTCCGAGCCCTTTCTAATGATCCTGAGTTCAACGTGAAGTTCCATGGTAGGTCGAGACCCTTCACTTGTGTGTAGATTTCGAACCATTTCTTCTGATTACCACCTACCAAAATCGAGACGGATTGAGTGTGAAGGTAAACTTCCTCAACTTTTTTCAAAGTATCAGGTTAAAGGCTTGCTATTCCGCATCTGACGAATCAAGGGAGTATCTGTTTCTATGTTCTGGTATAGATTCAGGTTGCATCTTTGTTAGATGTTACCTGAATGGGACGTTAAGCAAGGGGAGGTGTGCTCTCCCAAAGCAACTTTATTGGCCGCTCAACATTATAGCGACGACTACCCTCTATCGCAGTCGTGTCTATAATGAAGGCGACTTCTCCTAATCTTGATTTAGTTTCCCAGAATTGCTTTCGTCGTATTCGTTCCTGGTGAGAATCCCTTAATTCAAAGAGGTAATGGTCGGCCTAATTTTTGACAACATGCCTTGTGTAGTGATATTATTTTATAGGTATAATTCGCGTCTTCCTCATTGTTATCCTGAAAAGGAGAGAGTAATGAGGGAAGTGCGTAAGAGGTTTGGAAATCAAGGCCGTGGTAGTACACAATCTTCAATGAAACTTATGACATACTCAAATGGCCTAGAACTAACCTTAGTTTCAAGCTCTTTTGCGATAGTTTGGGTTCTTCTTACGCAACAGTTCGTCTCCAGTTCGGTTCCAGCCTTTAGATCGGTTTTCCTGAGGCATTATTTGAATTCGGCAATCATTCCTTCGTGCAAAAAACCTTTCCACGGGCAACTCCATGTTGTCGTCTCACGAGCGAGAAACGGATCCAGTTGATACCGAACCGTGTAGACGTAGATATTCCTGGGTACGACCGCAGGATCAAGTCACAATCGGCCAACGAACCGTTTATCGAAACAAAAACTTAATGGCAACAAATTGACGAGGATAAGAAATAATGGAACAGACAAAAATGACGACAAGGGACCCAGGCGAACCCCAAAAGAGATCCAAAAGAGATCCACTGAGCACAAGAAAAAAAAGGGCACATCGACCAGCTGGGACGCATTATATGCGCAGTTTCCCGCGCGCGCCAATAGTTGAAGATCGACGAAATAGTTCAAATCGACGAACACCGACCGCACACATGACTCATACACCGAGATCTACGACACACAACATAGGGCCGACTACACATACAACACATGGTTACAATCCACGAAATTATTTATTCAAGATTTAAAGGCCGAATTTATCGACCAACAATTAACCCTTCTTGAATTCAGCTGCATTGTCGGATAAGATGGGTCGGAAATCCCGTTTTCTGGAAGCGCGCGACTCTCACATCATTTTTATAGCGGCGCTGCCGTGGCAGGTGTCGTGGAATCCAGACTTGATAAACCCTTCACGTGCTATATGTGGAGCAAGGAATAGTATTTTTCCGTGAAGGCGAGTAAAGAGCGGTCCTGTTCAATATCAATGTAGATCACGTTAAGTCACGAATACCCGGAAGCAGTCTATATAAATGGAGTAGTCTGTGCCAACACCATTCTGCTTCCTCTTCTTTTCTGATGTTACGATCTTTTGAAACTTTGAATAAACTGTTTATTTAGTTCAAGGTTTAAAAATTGACATTTAAAGCACGACAATAACGTCGTGCAGTTACCCGTGCACATGTGTAGAAGACGTGGACTGGAATTGTAACACTGGGCAGCAGCACACCTTGCTAAAGGGCCATAGAACTCGATGAGGCTAAATAAGCAGTTACGGAACGCAGATTAATAGAACACGATGGTCCGTGGAAAACAGAGAGGCAAAGACACTTCAGGTATGTTGAAAATGATCTTATAAACATGGGAGTCGACTCTGGCATGGCATTTCTGTCTAGACTGGCTAATAGAGGTGGTCAAGCTGACGACACCAGATGTGCGCACCATGTTCAACTCAATCGAATAAGGTGCAGATAAGGTGCAAAGTCAGTTGTAGCCTCACAGGCATAACATAAAAACTAACTGTTACGGCTGGACGATCACAGTGGTGATCTGGTGTAGCGCGCCCGTTGCCGGCTAGTAGAAAGCCGATGGCCAGCCACGTAGGAGATGTGGTAACTCGCCAAGGCAGGCCGAGACCCAGACCTAGAGACCTAGAGTTCGTCGCAGAGCCGTGGGCGAGGCTTACCAAGGTTCCGGAGTTTTGACCACCGCTAGTCTACCTCTCGCCTCCAACCGTCGTCGGTCGTTAGCGTGGTAACTTATTCTACTAATAAGCCTGGCTATTCTGCTACCTCCTCACACCCGGACCTGGAGCTTTCTGCTAACAACACAGAAGAGACCTCAGAGCTCCAATTAAGTGTACCCTCAGGAATACAACACTAACGCTTATCGGAATTGAGCTTCCCGTGAAGTCTAGCAACAGGAGGCCACATGCTGAACCCAATATCTGACACGGCAAACGTCGCCAAAGCAGCACTGCCATGACAAAGTAACCTCTCGCCATTGTTCACAGGACTCGCATACAAATAAACCTCACCAAAACATTGACCAGCGTCAGGTCGATAATAGCAAAACCTACGACCGGCGATCTGGCTTCAACCATGTTCGGAGAAAATGGGAAATATCACGCTGAACAGCAATCGAACGTGGATCGATGAAGCACCATACTGTGATTAACGCTGATGGTGCAAAATATGTGACCACATGGAGACCTACGCCTGATATTGGTATTCTGTGGGCATATGCCTTGCTACACTTAGTTATTGGGCTACCATCCAGGTGGCCGTAAATGGCAAGCCTATTCCCGGATCACTCCTATCAGCTTATATCTGACGAGGGCGAGATCATGGTCATCTGCATCAATCGTAGGAGCGCTTTGATAACTGAGAAGCACGACACCAAGGATGATAAATATACTGATTTCCTGCGCCTAACCGGCTGTATATATGTATATATATATATAAGGTCGACAGACCAGGTAAGCTTAACAAACAATGGCCGAAGATGGAAGTGTCTTCAACCATTGCTGCGCAAAAACAAACATTGAGCAGCAGTGCTGACCTACGGATAGAATATCGTGGCTGCGAAACCTCATTCTCGTGTGATTGATTCAATATATTCTGGCTTACAAAATAAGGGACACCACCTTTAGAAGGAATCATGTAATGGAATCATTCGACGTCGCTGCCTTGCATACAAGCTTACCGAATGACAGAGCATTGCAGACTGTGCCAGAACTCTTTAATGATCGCTACTCTATAGACATGCCGGCCTCACAGTTTCCCAAGTTGTGACCCTAGTTAAGTGATGCCATTCCTTTAGGTGGGTAGGACGACACAATAAGCAGATTTAAGGTTCAACAATCTGTCAGCGGCTGGCACCAATATTGGCTATAGCTCCCCACTTCCCTCTTCTTGGAATCTCGACATGGTGAGTTATTAATGTCAGTGTTATGCCACTCGAGGTTTATAGGTGTATTTTTATTAGCGGTCTGACCGTTCGACTTTACTTCGTTCTCAGAGGCTATAGCCTTTATGTCTAAGGTTGAAAGCCGGTGCTTGATCGCTGACCTAGGTTTTACTGCTGCTACATTGATGATTGCCGCATCGTGCCTACACTCAGCAAGAAATGGACACCTGCTTCGAACTGCTGAATGGATAAGCGGCCAACATGCGATTTACAAGGGAGAAACCTGTGAATGGACTGGCCACAGTTTCTTGACGTGCAAGTCTACCTTTAAAGAGGGTTCTAGAAACTAGATGTACAGCAAACCTAGCAGTAAGAATATCCTAATAAACTTTCAGTCGGCTCATGTCATCATAACAAAGCTGACTGTGGTTTATTCACAGTATCACAAGGCCGCTGGCGCTGTGCGGTTGCATCCGTCAACACTCTGTGGTAACTACTCGATTCGTACTGAATCGCCTACCGATAAGAACAACTTCTGCGCCTTTCGTTGAGTTACTCTTTGTGGCAAGTGAGTACGAGAAGTTCTTTTCAATCGCCACCCGTTCAGGTATATTTTCGTTTCGTTCTGGTTGCCCATTTCGTGTTGACGTTCGATTTTCCTTGGTCTACCGGCGAAGTTGTGAACAATGGAGATCCGTGCCATGTCAGCTACATTTTCATCAATCTCGCTGCCGAAGGAGCTTCAAGATCAGCTCACTGAGCTCTCAATATCCGTGCGCGTTCCTGTTGCGGTGAGAAAGATTATCGACACAATGGCTCGCTACGCTCTGAAAATGATCGACTAAAGCTTGAGGTCTCCGTGCCCAGTAGTAAGTGCACGGCGAATTGTGTCGATCAACCAATTACTGAGAAAACGGCGACAGATGTTACAGAAAATCCTCCGTTGTCGTATGTGGAGGTCCAAAGGCTCCATTCCGTCATAATTGGAGGAGCACCTGATTTGAAGCCGTCTAATACGAGAGGGTATCTTATTACCAGAGCGCTTGTAATGCACTTGACTTCCTTGGTGTTGAGTGCAACCCGGTTTCCGTGTATCGTTTCGGCCGCCCTGACCAAGGCCACAATCGACTTCACAAGGTTGTGTTACCTTCTCTGTGTTCCAACTTTTGCAGTACTACGAGCTGCTCGATTACGCTTCTTTCTTGGAGGAAGTGTTTTCCTTAGGAAGTCAGAACAAAGAAGACGGAGGCGAGAAGAACGCAACGCTAGTAATGTGAGTCGGTCTAGTGCATTGCCACCTGAAACTAGTGGGGCTGAGCCGTGCACTCGACCGCCTACTTCACACACGGCTCGTTCCAATTCATGTTCCGGTAATTCGTGAAACTGAGTGCGTCTCGTCGGTTCTACGGCAGCGTTCTGAAGACCCTATACGCTAATGTTCGATCAGTTGTAAAAAAACGCAGACTTTATTAGTCTGGTTTTAGCTAATAGTTGCGATATCTATGCTTTTACTGAGACTTGGCTCAAGCCAAGCCATGCCATCCCATCTGTCCTAAATAGCTTAACTCTGGATTATAACATAAATAGGTGTGATCGGCCTAAGAAAATGGGAGGAGTCATTTTGCTCACAAGACGAAATCTTTCTTCTTCTCATGTTTTTAGAGAATCTGTAGAAGATGCGTATGAGATATTTTGATGCGATATTTCCTATGCTAGTTCAAGTTTTAGGATGCCAATCGTTCATAGAACGCCTCCCTGTACAGCTGCTAAGACGGACCAGCTCTTCAAGGTAATTACTGACTTGGAAGCGAATGAAAACATGTTATTGTTGTAGGTGATTTCAATATTCCTGCATTTTATCCCACCAATGAATCTAAATCAGCTAGTGCGTCGGCCTTGCATGAACTTGAACCATCACGACCTTACCCAGTATGTGACAAAACCTACCAGGGGTTGTAATATACTAAAATTTGTGTATTTTCCAGCTCTAAAGCTATCATCGAGAACTTGAATGTGTGCTCCCCTATAGGCGCGAGTGATCACAATAGCATTACGTTTGACATAAGATGCGACGCTATGGAATCTATCCCAGTCTACCGTAGCCTATATTCTCAATGTTACTATGAAGTCGTATGCTCATCGTTAGCTATGGTTAGGTGGAGGGAACTTTTTGAAACTATAAACAGTGTTAATGAAAAGTATGAGCTTTTCCTTTCTTGCCCTACATGGCATTACATTTATACATTCTTATATGGATCATACGATAGGTTGTGTATTCACAACAGCGCGTTCATTCGCGAGCGGGAAGTGCGCCGCGGACGGTCGTCCTCAACCCTGAACGGTCCGCGGCCGACATGGGCCGTTCTTGCGTTGGCGCGCGTTCTCAGCGCAGAACTTCAATGGTTGCCTGAAGATTCAAAGTTTATAACTCAGCTTCCCTAAAAGGAATTCGGCGTTCGTAATTTTAATAAACAATTTGCTCTTTTAGCTACAAAAGGACTTCAAAGCTTACTTTAAAAGACAAGGAAGCAGAAATTTTTGAGTGTTTCACAAGAAGAGGTTAAGCCATGCACTAATTCCTCTGCTTATCAGACTAGTGGTCTGTAAATGCTGTGCAGTGGAGATATGCGTATTCTCCACAATCATTTGTTTTACCGTTGATAGCGCGTATAAGGCCCAGGTGGTGTAGGCTGTTGCGTGCCCCTCCCCAAATAATATCAGTTAGTACCGGATTTGTCTGAGAAGGATCAAGCATTGAATTGTTCATCGCTGGGCACCGGAATTGGTTATGTAGGCTAAATGAGCATTCAAATCATTCATTCAATTTTTTTCAGTCAATTCCCTCTTTCACTAATAGAATCTGTGGCACCTCCTTCAAAAAGTGATTCATAAACGCCGTCCTTTATACGATGTCCTTTTTACTGGTGATAATTGTGTAACTGGAAACTGAAAATCGGGATGTGCTGGACAAGTGCATGGCGCTCTCGGCGGCGATCTCTTCTTGTTGTATAGTCAAAAATCACTGCTCTCCTATGCTTTAAATAAGCTGTATGCCATTCTTTTTCTTAAAAACGAAAACCATGTAACATTTCAAGCACTGCATCCCCTTTTTCGAACTGTAGATTTTTTTTAAAGTCGAGCAAACTTTCAGAAAACAAAGCATTATTGTAACTTTCTTAGAGTCTAGTTTAATGCGCTCGTTTTGATTTAAAAGAAATAATTTCAAAAGTGTCCAATTTAAAGTAAAAATGGAATATGCATTGCTTCGTGCCGTCCCTGTTATTCCCTTGTGGTTTGGGTTTTGACAACGTCAGCGATAGTTAGCTCTTTATCTACTACTAGAATCGTATTAGGTTGGTGCATAAGTTCTCGAACATTTGGGGCATGAAATATTTATTATCACAACATACGAACAACAGTATCAAATCATTCGAAGTAACCACCCTTTACATCAATTGTCTTTCGCCAACGTGCTGGTAAGTCATGGATGTCTTTTCTCCAAAACGTGACCGGTTGTGATTTGAAAAATGTGAGCAGTGCCTCCTTGACATCCTCTCGGTTCCTGGCCGTCCAAATAGCGTTGAAGGCTTGAAAACAAATGATAGTCAGAAGGAGCGAGATCTGTTGAGTAAGGTGGATGTGGAAGAACGGTCCATCCGTAGTCCGCCAACTCAGCCGCCGTCGCTCTAGCAATATGCGGTCTAGCGTTGTCGTGTTGAAAATACACCTTCACTTGCTCTCCTCGTGTGGTTTGAAGGTGGGCCCTCAACTTCCTCAGTTGGTTGACGTAAACCTCTGCCGTCACTGTTATCCCTTCGTCCAGCAGCTTCCAGTATTCTACGCCAAGAACGCTCCACCAAATGCATAGCATCACCTTTTTCACGTGAAGGTCGAGTTTCGGAACGCCCTCTGCCTCTCCAGTTGCGTCAACCCACTGTGCACTCCGGTGATAATTAGAAAAGAGTATCCACTTCTTATCCCCGGTGAGAAGGTTGTCCAGCCGTCGGTGGGTACGTCTGAGGGTAAGGAGAGACAGAGCGACATCGGCTCTGCGATCCATGTCATGTTGTGTCAAGTCGTGAGGTACCCAGCGACCCAATTTTTGCACCTTGCCAATCGACTTCAATCTTTGAACAATTGTTGAGTGACTAACACCAAGAGTGCTTGGTAGTTCGCGAGTGGTTTGGTATGGGTCCGCTTCCACTCTACTTCGGAGGCCATCCAAATCCAGTGTCATCGGGCGCCCTTCTCGTTCATTCTCTTCAACGGAGAATTCACCAACTGCAAACTTCGAGAACCACTGGTACACAGTACTTCGGGCAGAAGCACTCTCGTTGTAAACATCCTTCAGGCGACGATACGATTCGTTGGCATTGAGGCCAGATTGATGCAGGAATAACATGACGTGCCGAATATGCGTCTCAATTGGGTTGAATTGCTTAGCCATAATAGCTGACATTAACAACGCAGAAGTAAATGTTAGGAACAGTTGTGTAGCCCTTTCCTTTCTCTATCGATCGATCAATTAAGCGTTGATACATGTGAGAAATTTGGCAGGAAAATGCGCTTTCAATTCAGGAGGGATCAAATGTCCGAGAACTTATGCACCAACCTAATAAGTCATTACGACTGCGAAGAGCAGGAAATGAAAGCGTCAAACTGACTGCACAGCGATCTGACAGCACGAAAAGCATGATCCCTTACGCTCCGTCTGTCTTTCCGCTCCGTGGAAGTATACCGGAGCCCTCATCGTTCGTCGGCGGCGAGCCGTGGGCGGTGGGGGCTGCAACGAGTGACCAGGCGAGGGGTCCTGGCATTCGTGCCGGTCCGCGGATACTACCACGAGAGTACACTTTAGGCCAATGCCGCAAAAATGTTTGATCCTGTAAAACATTAATTCCCATCAACCTACCTCGTCTCCTATTACCCACAGCCTGATTCTACCCTTTAAGAACTTCATTGACTAAAAAACTTCATTAAGTAAAACAACATGTGTAGTTACAAGCGCAGATTAACCTCCCCGTACAAGAGTACAACAGTAATAGATATCAGACCTTTCTCACAAATTATTTTGTGTATGAATGAGATACAACGTGGTTTAAATGAGTTGAGCCCGGAGTTTCTCCACCAGAAACCGCTGCAGAGACAGGATTTACTGATGGTTTGCTCAACCGCAAAAGGGATAGAATGAAATTTCGATAGTCTTTAACAAAAACAACTATGATTATTGGGCATGAGAGAGGATAGAACGACATTAAGAAGCCAATGCCGTAGCTCATCTCCCATGGACTGCTGACACCGGTGAACAGCAACACGTATATGCAGACCAGTGGAACGTGGAGAAACAATGCAGGAGAGATAATCTGAAAGTGGAGAAAACATTGAACAGCTACTGAAAAAGCAATTAGAAAGTGAAAATACGGACGACGTGTAGAGATAAGTTGAGCTTTGTAGAGTAACGAACTTTTCTGCCTCTGCGACAAGTAACGCGATATGTATAAAATCACTCGCTTTCGCTTAATGTCCTACTCGTCTTCATTTTTATAACAAATCAAAGAATACACATTTACAGGAACCCGATTGATGCCTCAGCATAATGGGGCGAAGATGCTGCTCCGGAAGGCTGAAGTCACGCGCATCTTCGACAACGCTGCACCCCATCGGGCAAAAGTGATCACGGATAAGCTTGCTCAGCTGGGCTACGTTCACATTCCTCACCCACCGTATTCGCAGGACAATCTCTCCATGCGAGTACCACTACTTCTTGAGCCTATAGGACTTCATGGTCTGAAGGGACACAAGGACCCAAGCAAACCTCGACAACCATAACGAGCACTGGATCAGCACCAGGCCTAAGCAGTTCTGGAAGGATGAGTTCAGCAAGTTGGCTGATCGATGGCAGCAAGGTCATTGAGCTTAATGGCGAAAACATTCCTCAGCACCGTTGAGTTGTAATTGAGTTATAAGGAGATAAAGGAATTTGTTGAATTTGTCTCATTACTTTTGGCCCACTCTAATACAACATGAATGCTAGGTTGACAGAAATATCGTGAGCATTGAATTAGAAGCATTTATTATAAAATTATTATTAGAATTATTTATGAATCAACTTGCATTCCATTTACTATTCCCTATATGTATACTCTACATACGGCTATTAGGGGGGCCAAAAGTAATGAGACACCCCATGCCATGTCCATATATCTCGTGGCTGGAGTCTGGATTCGTACTTGTTGTATTTGTATGTTTGTATGCTACTTACTGAAGCCCATCTGAGAACTTACCACTTCCGCCCTTTCCAGAAGCATGCCAAAAACCCCAGCCTGTCTCATGCCGAAACCCCAGTCTGGGAGTCGACCTGTGTCGCGCAAATCTCCCCCAATTCCCAACCCCGAGCAGCCTGGGCTCAATATTCACGCAGGATGAGAAGTACGTCTTCTACCTTAACTCTGCCAAGCAGCGAGTCTGGGTGAGGCCTGGTGAATTGCTACCGACCTTCGTTCGGCGAGATGTTCACGGCGAGAAGCATCTTTGGAGCTTTTGGGTCTGCGCCCATGGATCGGTTTACCGGAGGCTGTTTCCAAAGAGCACCGCGATGAACTCCAAGGCCATGGTGAACGAAATAGAGGAGATGGGTCGGCGACTCGCTCTTATTCATTCGCAGAGCTTCAAGAAGTTTCTCCTCTTCGACAACGCCGCACCCCATCGGGAAAAGTAAGCACGGATAATCTTGGCCAGCTGGGCTACGTTCACATGCCTCACCCACCGTATTCGCTGGACATCTCTCCATGCAACTACCACTACTACTTGAGCCTACAGGACTTCCTAGTCGGAAGGGACACAAGAACCCAAGCAGTCCTTGACAACCATATCGAGCAGTTGATCAACACCAGGCTTAAGCAGTTCTGGAAGGATGGGATCAGGAAGTTGGCTGATCGATGGCAGCAAGGTCATTGAGCTTAATGGCGGATACATTCCTCAGCACCGTTGAGTTGTAATTGAGTTGGAAAGAGATAAAGAATTTTTTCAATTTGTCTCATTACTTTTGGCCCACTCTAATACAACATGAATGCTAGTTTGACAGAAATATCGTGAGCATTGAAATTCACAAACTTTTGTCTATATAATTATCACATTATTCGCAATATTTTGTCTTAAGCAAAAAACATTACTATCTATCACTACCTGAGACAATATCTGAAAAAACAAGCTCTTCGCTGAAGGCTGAAAACTTTTCTCGAAGCCTGCATCGTAAGTCTTGCTCAAAAACTTGCAATACAAAAATTCAAAAAAAAATTCAAACCTGAACTACAAGTAGGATAAACATGCGTCTATGCATTTTCTGCGTTAGAGTACTCATTGAGTTCTGTTTTAGGCAGCGGTTGATTTTCCACGCGCATATCGTACCGATGTTCCCCAAAACAGCAACAAGCAGGAATCCCTCGACGAACAGCAGAAACGAGGGCAACGTTGACAGCTGAAATATGTATTTAAATAGTGACTTGGCAGTTTAAAGGTTCCTATTTCAAGGCCCTTTAAGACTCATATCGGTCCGTGTTTTTTGCCAAACATTTAGGCATTGCATACAAAACAACACGATACACGCCGTTACTGGCATACACGATCAATTTCAGAAAACAAGGTATCTTCACTTTCTCACACAAAAAGTATTAGAAAAGTCGAAGTAGGTTATGAAAAGCCATAGTTTTTGCTCTAAAACTTAACTTGAAGACACAACTTCGGTAGGCGGAATTCTGCACATGGTTCATGACAGATTCTGCCCCATGATAGGAGATATTATAGATGGCTAGAGCAAGCTTGAGTTCACAAACCTTTATTGACAGCCCGATAACACCGGTAACGGCTGGGTCCACGTCATACTTATGCAGTGCAAACGTCCTAATAGACTCTATAAGTGCTTCCGTCGGCCAGCAACTAATGTAAATCATGGCTGTCCAGTTCGAAATTATGGAAACGTTGATACAAGATATAATCGCGATCCAACCCGCAGAGGAGTAAATATATAGATACCGAGGCCTGAGATAAAGCCAGAAATGTTATCTAGAAGCGGCATTACAAAGGAGTTTACAGCATCTTTGTGTTCCACGAATGTGTAGAAAGAATTGCTTTTCAACGACGCCAATATAATCCGAAAAAGATCGCAAAGTTTCCAGCGTTTTCTCGATTTGTTGCTGGGAGAAGTAGTATTATGCAGCCAATTCATTTTCACAGTATGCCTCCCGGAGATCAGGATTTTCATTAGAAAATCTTACTTACCTGCATAGTTGAACATATCTGTAGACGAAATTGTTCGTAACCAGAACAAAGGATGAAATAAACGTCACAGTGTATAGTGTTAGGACTGACTGTGCTGTTTCTGTCTTAGATACTAGACTTGTCGACAGGAGTAGGAATGCAAAATCCTGTGATACTGTTATCTGGAACAACATCCATCTATCTACAAATCTATATATCTACAATATTCATTAACTACAACTTAAAAAAATCTGCACAGATCCTGAAATTTCCTATCTGCATGCTTTTGTGCTGTAGTCCCGCAGCAAGAGTGGTTCTTGTTTTTCTTGCCCTCGCTCAACAAATACTAAGCCCACTCATTCGAATCTACTCGAGAACGCGCTTACCATGGGGCAGCTACTAAAGGAAAAGGTGAAGAGAAAACAGAACAACAGATGGGAAGGACAATGTGCTGAATCTCTCTTGAGCATATCATCATCATCAACAACAACAACAACATAGAAGCGCTGAACAATGTTTTTCAACCTTGCTGTTCTAATGATGGCATTGCCTCTTTTAGGCTTTCGTCTTTTGCTATGCGCTAATATCTAATATACAAGAAAACATTTCCGCCTATAAACCCTGAAATATAAGACTTGTAAGCAAAAATTTAAAGAAAAACTGAGAACCCTAATGGTTTCTCCATATGACGGAAGCGACAGCTCGATAAATTAGTGAGAATGCAGAATATGATCGCCATTTCACAGAGACACATTAGAAGTGAATTTACTACGCGAAAAACATAAGGCGTGAACGAACCAAGGCAAATCAGCCGATCTTGTGCTAGTCGAGTTTGTTGTTTTTAGTTATCACACCTTTCCCGATATATAAAAATCCACCGTGTACCATGAAAATACATTCCACAGGATAACCCCTCTGATCCATACAGTTGCAATAATTACTAGCGCTGGACCTACATGCTATGTAGTCGACATCAATGTTCACGAAGGTGTCGATTCCTTTCAATCTTCGGGGGATGAGTATGTACCTTGCCAAACGTGAAGACCGTACAGTATGAGGCGGTTGCCACACAACACCGTCCGCTGATCTGCACTATTATGTTTGCCCTTCCGAGGCTGAAGTAGGTTGAGCAATGCAGTCCAGCAAGGATTAATCGCAAGTGGTGGGTATGAACGAAAAAGATGCAGCTCTTATTCCTAGCTTCCTCGCATTCGGTTGCGATTACTCGGGCTGCACGCCTCGAACTCGGCACAACGAAGCCTGGACGACGCTGGTCGACAAGCAGGCACGGCTGTGGACTGACAACGTCAGAGAAAAAGTCCGAGAAAAGAAACGGCTCTATCACGTGTTTATCGGTCATAAAACAGTCCATAATTGGCGAAATTATCGAGAAGCGAGGAAAGCGGGAAAGAAGGCAGTGGCCGCTGCAAAAGCCACACAATACGCTAATGTCAGCGAAAAACTGGAAACGCACGATGGTGAGCGCTATCTTTACCGACTCGCCAAGGCTCGCTGTCGCCAAGCAGAAGATATCGAAAAGTTCTTTGGCATTAACGATGAGAACGGCCATCTTCTGATGGATCGTAAAAGGGCTGTGAAGCGATGGCACAACTACTTCAAGGAAATCTCGAATGTAGAATTATAACATCCTGCTGTGCCTTTTGCATTTCCTGTATACGGTCCCGTTCAGAAAATCACAGTGAGAGAAACCAAAGTAGCCATAAGGAAGATGAAGTCAATCGCACACCAGGAAAATCTTTGAGCGAATTGTCGATGGACGTATGCGGGATGTCGTCTAGCTTTAAACTAATCAGTGTGGTTCGTCTCTGGCTGGGCACAGTTGATGCCATTCACACCGTTCGTCATTTGATAGAGAAGCACCGCGAGAAACAGAAACACGTGTATTTTGCCTTCCTGGGGCGACATTCATCAACGTTACAGCGGTAACATTTAACAGCGGTTCGCAATACAACGATCTCACAGAGCTACCGAGCTTCGTACGTCGTTTCTTTTGCTGGAAATTTCACAGAGATTTCACCATAACAATTTCTGTTAAGTCGCGTTATCTGCATTTTCGGCTGTAATTTCTTTGTCAAACTGCTGTAAGTCGTTGACGAATCCGGCTCCTGGAAAAAGGTTCGACCGCGTTCTGCAAGATGTTATATGGTACCCGTTGTGCCAACATGGTATCCTTGAAGAGTTCATTTAGTGGGTGAGCATTCTGTACTCTTGCCCAGGAGTCGAGTGCGAGCGCTAGCGGATACGTCGATGTAATTTCCCATCTCTATAGGGCTGCACCAAGGACCTGTGCTACCTCACTGCCCTTCGTGGTCGTCATGGATTCAAACTCACAAAATCTCCGAAGGGCAACTCCTTGGACACTGCTGTATGCTGATGACGTAATGCTTGCATGTGAGGAGAAAGCCGAGGTCGAGCTACAGGCACATGCGTGGTGCGATCGCTTGGCATTGTACGGACTTAGGCTAACTTTGATCACGTCCGATGGCAGTCTAAACTTGGAGGTGAATGCGCGCTTGAGTGCAGTCTGGTCCAAATGGCGCTTGTGGACGGGTGTGCTCTGCGACAAGTCAATACCTGACAATTGACTTGTCGCAGAGTCAATTGTCAAGTACGGACTCTGCATTTTGGTACTCAGAAATCAAAGGTTGATAGAACAGTCGTCCGCCTAGTAGCGTACGGTGCTGACTGTTGGCCTGTGAAGAAGGAAATTGAAAGCCGCCTCAGTGTAATGGAAACGAAAATGCTACGGTGGACGGCCGTAGTTACGCGTTTGGACCGCGTTTGCAATGACACCATACGACAAAGGTTCGATGTTGCCCCGATATCAGACAAACTGCGTGAAGCTCATATTTGAGGGTGTGGCCACGTCCTTCGCGCTAACGACGACACCGTTCGTAAGATTGCACTAAACCTCGAGGTTCCTGGAAAGCGGCCATTTTTGCATTAGACTTTTTTGCATTTGGACTAGAGGACAGCTGGTGTGCATTTTGATCAAGCATTTGGTCGGGAGAATTGGCGTCACTATGGCAGAAAAGCGAACTCCGCCACCAAGCTGGACAGATGCTAATGAAAATGATGATGATGATGATGATGATGATGATGATGATAATGATGATGGTGATGATGATGATGATGATGATGATGATGATGATGATGATGATGATGATGATGATGATGATGATGATGATGATGATGATGATGATGATGATGATGATGATGATGATGATGATGATGATGATGATGATGATGATGATGATGATGATGATGATGATGATGATGATGATGATGATGATGATGATGATGATGATGATGATGATGATGATGATGATGATGATGATGATGATGATGATGATGATGATGATGATGATGATGATGATGATGATGATGATGATGATGATGATGATGATGATGATGATGATGATGATGATGATGATGATGATGATGATGATGATGATGATGATGATGATGATGATGATGATGATGATGATGATGATGATGATGATGATGATGATGATGATGATGATGATGATGATGATGATGATGATGATGATGATGATGATGATGATGATGATGATGATGATGATGATGATGATGATGATGATGATGATGATGATGATGATGATGATGATGATGATGATGATGATGATGATGATGATGATGATGATGATGATGATGATGATGATGATGATGATGATGATGATGATGATGATGATGATGATGATGATGATGATGATGATGATGATGATGATGATGATGATGATGATGATGATGATGATGATGATGATGATGATGATGATGATGATGATGATGATGATGATGATGATGATGATGATGATGATGATGATGATGATGATGATGATGATGATGATGATGATGATGATGATGATGATGATGATGATGATGATGATGATGATGATGATGATGATGATGATGATGATGATGATGATGATGATGATGATGATGATGATGATGATGATGATGATGATGATGATGATGATGATGATGATGATGATGATGATGATGATGATGATGATGATGATGATGATGATGATGATGATGATGATGATGATGATGATGATGATGATGATGATGATGATGATGATGATGATGATGATGATGATGATGATGATGATGATGATGATGATGATGATGATGATGATGATGATGATGATGATGATGATGATGATGATGATGATGATGATGATGATGATGATGATGATGATGATGATGATGATGATGATGATGATGATGATGATGATGATGATGATGATGATGATGATGATGATGATGATGATGATGATGATGATGATGATGATGATGATGATGATGATGATGATGATGATGATGATGATGATGATGATGATGATGATGATGATGATGATGATGATGATGATGATGATGATGATGATGATGATGATGATGATGATGATGATGATGATGATGATGATGATGATGATGATGATGATGATGATGATGATGATTATGATGATGGTCTCGGTTAAGGTGTTCCTGATGATGATGATCTCGGTTAAGGTGTTCCTACTGGCCATCCAAGATTTCCAATCCTCCGCGTCAGTGGATTGGTACCAGAATTGTCTGGTAAGGCTTATTCATCAGCTGACCACCGCAAGATATTGTATGGTCAAATACGCATACAAACTGTCTCCGCGATATCGCCTTGAAGTAGAATACATAGCGCCTTCCATAAATAGATTCGATAACCCCGGCCTTTTTCCTTTATTTTTGACGCGAGCAACGTTATCGCAGATCCGGTTGCCTTGGCCGAATCAAGATAACAATCGGCTGAGCGTCCGATTTATGTTCAAGTTAAGAACAATTCACATATAAGACATTATTCACAGAGTAACCAAGGAGCGAAATAACCTACCGGCGTTGAAAGGAAAAAGCAGAGAGACGACAATAAACCTTGTATAGCGTCCAGCATGAAGAAGTATTTGTACGTGGACAGCATCTTTAGCGGACATTTGATAACAATAGAAAGCAGTAGAGCGTTCAATGTCATCGATGTACCGCATATAACGTCAACAAGCAGCTCAAAACTAAGCTCCATCTGAAACTCGGTTTTTCCTTAATAATGGCAAGTGCAGGTAGCATTTGATGATTTCGAGCGGCAATAATGCTAGTATTTAACAAGAAATAAACAGCTGCATTTCAGTAATGATTTATAACACATGGACGCACATCGCATACTTCGGCTGAGAGTCACTTCCACAGCAGACACATCTGTTCATCTACCTACTTCCATTGGCGGACCATTACCACTATAATTATCAATCATTGCACGTGTTTGTGTGCTTTATAAAACTAAACAGAACAAAACTAATACACAACCAAATGAGTTAGAGCGTTTCTACATAGATCAGATGGCCCCTTTTACCAAGTCGTAAAGTCGTAGCAAAGCACTGTTCCCAACAAATTCATGGAATGCAGTGATTTTAACACGTTCAAGAATAAGCAAAGCGAAAAATTGTTGAGAATGAATTTGCGATGTTTGATGTACTTCTGTGTAATGTGTTTTTGAATAAGTTGTAGAAGAAAGCCAGTAATGAGGTGACAGATGAACAATAGAAGTTAACTTAGTGAGGATCTGAGATTTTCGTGAATGATCGAGAGTTTACGAAATATGGAGAAAATGAGCTCACCACTGGGGTTGCTGTGGAATATCTTCGCCTGCACTAGGATGTCCGTGCTTATTTTAGCTAGAAAAGGTTGGCAAAACCATGTACAGACGGAACATCTCTACAACGGGCAAGGCCGACTGCTAACTCAAATTGACACCGGCATGTAAATTTGGGTAAGCAGTGAAGCTCTAAATGCGTTGTCCAAAATACATTTAAAACAAAAATTAGAACTATATCTGCGACTACTACGAAATCAGTCATCACGATGCTTACCAACGAAAACTTCTCCAAACAGTAAACTTTCTTTCAAAACCAGCTAAGCAATTAGTAAATAACTGAACAAATAAAGTTAGTCGAACATGAGATAAACCTTCTCGGTACGAAACTTACTTCGATTCTTGCAGATTTGTTCAAAGATTAATAGTTGAAGGCTAATAAGATTTAAATCAGCTTATGTACGTTGATGGTGTTATTGCAGAAGGATTTAAAAGTAAGGTTTGCAATACGGCAACGTGGAAGGGAGAACTTTTTGAACACAATCGTCGAGGAAAGAAAATTACTGAGAAACTGCACACAGTGTCAAGGTACGGATTTTCAAGAAGAAAAGAAGTCCTGCTGATTGTCCCTGCCATCGACCAAGTTGTTGACATACTCTTCCATGCAACGAAAATGCATAAATGAACCGTGAACCCTTTCTGGAGAAGAGAGTTCGCGACGTTGTTGATATGAGTAGAAACCAATGTGGATTCGCTGTCAGTGGCAGAGCCGCCGGTACAGTCGGTGCAGTTTACTGCAGACACTGAAGAAATATCGAGGCAAGGGCAGTAAGTCATCCACTTTGCATTCCTGGATTTGGGAAGACGTTTGACTGTGTCCCAATAAAGGGATTTGCCCTGCACCGCGGAGACATGGCGTACCGAAGGAGCTGGTCAAGTGGATCGGACTGCTATAAACGAATTCGCGCGGCTGCTGAAACATCACAGCCGTTACCACTGTTGGTGTTCACCAGGGCTCCGCACTGTCGTCGCTTCTATTCATCCTCGTAATGGAGGTCATACTAGAGATCTTCAACAACCAACCACATGAATGTTGCTTTATGCTGACGACGTGATGACCCCATAGGAAGCCGAACCGTCTTTCGAATTCGCCTGCAGGCTCGGAGGTACTACCGGCAACGTTCTAAATGCCAGGAATGCGGAGTAGTTGAATACATGAGTAGCGACGATGATGACAGGGCCGCAGTCACGGTTGATGGCGTGTGACTACCAATAAACGATGCCTTTAAATACCTAAACTTACCTGTTATTAGGTGGTGACGTATTGCTTTACAAGGTCAATCATCGCAAACTCTGCATGGTTCAACTGAATAGGCAGCACAGCACAATTGTGTGACAGGAAAGCCAGCGATAAGTTGAAGTCGAAAGCACATCGTACAATAGTTCTTGGCATTCTACGGATCAGAGTTGTAGTCCGTGGAAGGTAAGAAGTGGAAGAAGCCACGTATGAGGGTCGGCATAAAGTACCGCATTCGAAGCGATGACATGAAGCAGCGCTTCAGCGCTTTGGCATCGCTCCCATTCAACTCAAGAACCGTCTAAAGTGGCTCGATCACGGTTTGGGTGCCAGCGAAGAGTTCGCTGTTAAGCGAACACATCTGGAAGTTCAAAGAAGGAGAAAGCCTGGAACACCGAGGCAGCGCATGTTGGATAAGGATAAGGATAAAGGACGGCGTTACTCAATCCCTTCTGGGATGCGCCAGCGCACTCTACTTCTACGGGACGTCGTGGAGGTGACATCAATGCGTATTTGACCATACAATGACTTTCGGTGGCCAGCCGATGAACAATTCAGCGCTTTATCCTTCCCAGACACGTCCGGGAGCAATTCACCGACCCCGGAGGGATGGAAGACTTGGTTGGCCTGGGCGGGAAATCCGAACCAGGAACCTGGTATCGGGTGCACGCGACAGTCGCGCCTCCTCCGACTGCGCTACACACGCCTGCGCATGATGAAAACGCGAAAAAGCGACCTGAAACACCCGAACTCGATTTAGCGGCAGACAGTAATGAACGGCTATTGGTTCCGGACAAGCGAATCCTGTCTCGATGTGGCGCGAACACGGAAGGAAAAATAAGATTTAATGCAGTTGGTCTTTTGTCTATGTAAGGCACATTAGGTTAGACTTTTCTAGAGTGGCTAAGAAAATTAGACAACCATGAATAAGTTCATAAATAATCACTTCAGTAAACCTCTCACGATGGTAAAGAGGGAGGGGTCTTCAATGGTTTAATCGCAGTGCATTCAAGGCACAACAGCAAAGGACTACATTAATATGCATTTGTGAATAGTGGGGAGGTTTTTACCTCCAATCGCCCACAGATCTCATTCTTTCTCGACTTTCAAGCAGGTGGTAATTCCTGCTATGAAATGAGTGCACTGACGACGTAATATGGCCTGACATTACCACGCAATGGTAGCGAGTTAAGCACGTATTCCTGAAACAGCTAGCGAACCAAGCTCTGTGGAGGACTCAACAACGTCTTTTCCCGCCATAAATTTACATACCACATTCAGCTCTAGTACGTCGCCTTGCATAACCATCATGGGTAGTTTTCTATTGCGTCGGTACTAACTAGATGCGAGATAGAAGTAGGTCAGTACTAACAAACAAACAACAAACATCAGAAAAATAGCACAATCGAACAAGAACTGGGAGGAGTCCATCTCCCTGACTAGAGTCCGTCAAACTTAAGTCAAATTTTCTATGCATACCGCTTAAACTGGGGTATAGAGTAAACATTTGGCAAGATTTTCGTGATCCTTAAATAAGCGGGACCTGCTCTGTGCGTAAAGAAGGAAGCACGAACTGTTGGTCTCGGACAAGGCAAGGCTATTTTCATTATACCATCTCTAGTTCTTTAAGGCATCACACTATATAATTTCATAATCACAGCCACACTAGGTTGGGGCGGAATTTTGTGAAGAGACAAACATCAAATACCTTTCGTCGTGATTCGAGGGATGGAAGGTTGAAATGTCTAGTTCTGAATTCAGCGTTGGGATATTGGAGTACAAGAACTCTCCCATGCGAATAAACAATTTCCTAGTAAATTTTGAATCTTCTCAATTCTGGAGATGTCTTTAATTCTACTCGGTTGAATACTGCAGTGCTCGTTTCAACTAATGGACGTATATAGGTTTTGTATGCCCTTATTAAAAGAGATCTGCTTTTTGTAGGAAGGGCTTTAAACATATGAAATGTACGCAGAAACGCTAACCTACAACTTGAAGTGTGGCTTGAATAGACGTATTCTACTCAGAATGCTTAATCACATTCCTTTCTTTTATTCTGTGCAAGCAGCACAAAAGAATCGAGCCGAAGCCTTCTATGTGGGATTGTTCGCTTTCTAAACAACTATACACAATCTCCAAATCTGACGTTGAAACACGGTATTCGAGTGTTTTGTGGTTAGTTGAGGTACGCGAGATAGGTAACTTCTTCACTGGACGACGTTTTGGCAAGATCTTCTTCAAAACCCTAAATGAGTAAGAACCTTTGTCATCTTGAATTAGCAAATGTCTCGTGGTCAGTGAAGTTTTACACGAAAGCGTCGAACCACCATTAAGGGAGCATGATGTAGATGATGAGTAGATCAGCACTAAAGCATTAACCTCTCTTTACAAACCATCTCTATCAAATAACCATATCGGGCACATTCAACAACGACTCGTTCGATCTCGTTTTCTAAATAATGGCCCGTCGCTTCCCGGTCAAATTTCACTGATGCATTTCGTTGCTCAACTGTGCAAACGTTCTTGCTCATTAGGTCCGTGATGGAGGTGATTTGGCTGAAACGTCGGCCAATAAAGGAATCGACAATCTGCTGGACTAAGAGACCTGCAACACTATATATAAAGAAGAAAGCAAAAAGGAATATGCCATGCATTCTATTTTCGAATAAAGACGATTTGACTGCGAACTTGGCCTACACAATGACATGCAGTGGCCAACTGATGAACAAGTCAGTGTTCCAGGCAAGTCTGGTACCAATCCACCTACCCCGAAGAGATTAAAAGCTTTGTTGGCCTGGGTGGAGATCTGAACATGGAACGTCGAACTGGGTCGACGCGACAGACGGCGCCCCCAACTATGCTAACACTCGTCAAGAATCTGACAATACGTTAAGTAAAGCCGAGCGATTAGAGCGAGTCTGATAAGTTTGGATGTGCCACGAAGTCACACCTTAGAACTAAAAGCTCAAGACCCCGCTAAACTTGAACCACGCCTAGTGGAATGAGTTCGTTTTCTGATGATGGTGCCCGGAAAGTTCTCAGCGTTTCAAGTTCTTCACTTTGAACTACCATAAATTTCTCAAATCCTATCGGATTTAGTCGAAATAAACACCCTTTGAATCAGCACACTTTTGCTAACGGGTCACCCGTCGACTTATTCCATCAGCGAGAAAATTAGGTGGTCGAGATTCGACAAAATCCACAAAAGCTGTTTTGGCCTGGTCCTGATTGGTAAAGGTTTTACTAGCGAGAAGTTCTGAAAGGGTTTGAAAAGGTGGTAGTCGGCGAGAGGTCTGGAGAGCATGGCGGGTGAGGCACAACTTCAATTCTTAATTCGTTCAATTTTCGAGTCGTGATTTATGAAACGTATTGGGGGCGACATCGTGCAAAAGACTCGGCCTCTTCTGTTGACCAATGCTGGCTGAAGTTGACGCAGTTTTCGGTGCATTTCGTCGACTTCCTCACAGAAGGACTCTGCTGTGGGCCACTTGGCCTGGTGCCAAAGAGTTGTAGTGGATCACACCAGCCGCCGACCACCACACAGTGACCACTACCTTCTTTGCTGGAGGTTCGCCTTTGAAAATGCACAGGAGGTGTCCAACCACTATCCAGAGTTATCTATTATATCTACCACTATATAATTGAGTTAGCGGTCGATGATGTTTGAGTGATCTAACCTAAGTGAGATACGCCGCGTCATCCACAGCAAAGGCTGTCGATTGATCTAACCTAAGTGAGATACGTCTCATCATCCACAGTGGGTGCGGTCGAGTGATCTAAACCTAAGTGAGATACGCCTCATCATCTACAGCGCGGGCAAAATTTGCTATTTAATGTGGGATGTTGCAGCAGCAGAGGAAGCGTAGTCCTTCACTGATTAACACGGCAGCACCTACGCGCGTTTCTGAGCGTCCAAATTCAAAAGCCGTGCCGCCGAATTGGTGCCATTACCATGAGAAGACTACTAAAGGGGTAAAATTAGAAGGGGGACTTCGAGTGTGGAGAACCTACAACGACCAGGAGGGAGCGACCTGGAGGAGACATCGAGATGGAGGGTGGGGGTAGTCGATAAAGGGAACAATGAAATAGGCTAGGAGGTGGCACCAAGAAGGGTTTAGACAATAAGGACGGACCAGTAGGTAGTTACCAATAAGGAGGAAAGGCAGTAAGGAGGATCAGCAAGGGGATCCATTACCAGTAAGGGAGACCGGACTTAGAAGATGTGACGCCGATGTCGTGAGATGGCTGTCGTCGTGTCGTGAGCGTGGAAGGGCTACTTAATTGGGATAGAGTAGTAGGGAAGATTACGAGGAGGAGGGGATCTACTGGAAGAAGAAACCTGGGTCGAGACCAGGACGAGGAATAACAAAAAGGGAGCCGTAAAGGAATTCATACGGGGAACAAGGAATCCTACTATATATAAAGGAGCAAGCGTGTGTGTGTGTGTGTCACACCGTCACACTGTCCGTCCTTCCGTCCCACTTTGAGTTGGGGCGCGGCAGCTGAACACGTCGACAACCGAGCATGGCGATGCCACAGAAGTGCCGAACACGTCGGCAACCGTGCCTGGCGATGCCGTAGACGTACCGAACACGTCGGCAACCGTGCCTGGCGATGCCGTAGACGTGCCGAACACGTCGGCAACCGTGCATGGCGGGCCGCAGACGTGCCGAACACGTCGGCGGCACGAAACTTCAACCCGGGGGGTAATCGAGGTCGCTGAACACGAATCTGAAGTCGACCAATCGGTATCGATCGATATTATCGATTTTTTGAGGATGGCGTTCAAGCGGCGCGAAACTTCGGCCCTGGGGGTAATCGATGTCGCTGAACACGGATATGAAGTCGACCAATCGATATCGATCGATATTATCGATTTTTTGAGGATTTTGTTCAGACGGCATGAAACTTCAGCCCTGGGGGAAATCGAGGTCGCTGAACACGAATTTGAAGTTCGTTTTTGAACTGCCGATCGCAATCAATCGATATTGGGCAAATAAGCGTTTTTGTGGATGTCGTCCATTTTTTCGCTTTTTTTCTAACTTACCCTAATCGACGTAGTTAAGATGTTCTTCCTGAAGGAACCATAAAAAAGGTGTCAGCTACAATTGATGATGAGAAGTTATTGCCACGGCGAAGCCATCAAAAAGCCGTCGGTGCGGCCGAGAGGCCGCACCGACGGCTGGTCTACCATATGCATAGCCTCTTCAGGCTCGACACAGCGGTGACTGCGCGCGCTTCTAAGCCTCTGAATTCGAAAAACGGGTCTTCTGAGCTCTCAGATCCAGAAAACGGTCCCCCTACATCGCGCAACAAGCGTACTGATTCTGAATATGTGTCACCGACGTCTGCCATGAGCATGGGAGGCCCACTAAGGATGTGGTGGAGAAGGGCAGTAAGGGGACCTCTAGGGTTTACTAGGAGAGCGACCAGGAAGGAAAGGAACAACCTGGAGAAGGAGCCAGGACGGGGAAACCAGCAAGAAGAGACCAGTAGGGGTCAATAGTGGAAACAAAGAGATGGGCCAGGAGTTGGGGCCAGGAGGGCGGGAAAACTAAAGAGAGGAGGGAAGACCAGTAAAGGCGGACCAGCAATTAGATCCAGTAAAAAGAAACGAGTGAGGGAGAACCTGGCTTCGGAAGAGATGTCAACGATATCCGGAAACGCAAGATGTTGAGCATGAGAACGGTTGCGGAAGAGCAACCTGATGGACAGAAGTACTGCGCAGCAAAAACCAATGACGTCAATGGACGGTCCGGAGAGAAGGCCTATGATGAAGTTACCGAAGTGGTGAACGGCTTGATGCCGATAAAGCACGCAGCAGGTCCTAGATGT
Source organism: Heligmosomoides polygyrus polygyrus (assembly GCA_947396885.1). NCBI lineage: Eukaryota > Metazoa > Nematoda > Chromadorea > Rhabditida > Heligmosomidae > Heligmosomoides > Heligmosomoides polygyrus. The sequence continues at coordinate 98,980,049 of OX377202.1, read as the reverse complement.
TGGCGAATTTTAAGTTTTTCAAAAACTACTTTCCATAGGTCAGTGATGCTGCAAAGTCGAGCGAAGCGCGCAAGTGCGAGATGCGCCTTTAGGCGTGTCAGAGCACTTGTCATACAGAATCCACTTTTCATCACAAGTGATGATCCCAAAACCGGTCACTTTTGTTGTGTAAAAGTAGAGAAGAACAAATCTTGAGACGTGACACTCTTGGAGTACCCACCTTTCGAGCTCTTCACTTTCCCAAGGTGTTTCAAAGCATCCGCAACAGCAGTTTCTCTGACGTCTGACTCTTCCGTGATCCCTCGAACTGTATGGGATGGTTCAGCTTCCACCAATTCCTTTAACTCGTCGTCCAGGACTGCTCTAGGTCGACCACTACGGGTGCTATCTTCGAGGTTGAAATCTCCGGGCCGAAATTTTCTGGACCCCTGGCGCACGGTACTTTCTCCAACACTATTAGGCCCCGCACTTGATTGATTTGATGAGCTGTCTCAGCTACGGATTGTCCCAATTTGAAGTGAAAATAAAATATCGTTCGGAATTGCTCCTTCGACATACCTTAATAAGCCGTTCAAGAACAGAAATGTAAAACAACGTTGAAACATGAATTACTTAGTCAGATAGAGCGAAAAATTCTGTACAGAAAGCAGCACTAATGCGCAGTGCAAGTTGAATTTTTACTTAATAATATACGAATAAAAAATAGTAACATAAAACGCTGAGAGCTCTCCGGACAACCTAATACGATGATGTCCGCTCTCTGGAAAATTGGCATTTGCCTTGGGCTTTGTTTCCCTGAGCGGGAAATTCGAACCAAGAAACGGCTACGAAAACGGTGAACGTGACATCCTGGGCGCACGCAATAACCGACTGCACTCCACAGCCCACAAAACTATACACACGTTACCCATGCGACACTTTTTGACTGCCATCAGCGCATTTTCCTGCGAATGAAGTAACCATATCTTCCTTGGAGGTCGAATTTTGAAGAATTGGAAATCTATGAAGAACTGAGACCTTCAGACTTCAATAATTGAGATTTCGGCTAAGTTAAAAAGAAATTTCTGCTGCTCAATTACGCATCAAATTCGCTGTTAATGCGAACTTAGTCTCATTTAAAAAATTTTTGGGAAGTGGAAAGACAACTTACGAGTGCGTCCACTAGTTAAATTACAGTTACACATTAAAATGTCCTACTAATATAAAAGCGTTTGCCCGTCTGTCCGTGTGTGTTTCGTTTCTGTGTGTACGTGTGTGTATGTGTGTATGTGTGCGTTTGTGGGTCTGTCTGTCTGTCTGTGTCTGTGTGTCACAAACCGGTGTAAGCCTTTGAAACGTGTCGAACATGTGAGGGTAACCCGCACGTACATGTGAAGTATGTCAACGTTACGTGCAATCATCGAAAATGGATGAAAATTGGCGGAAATGGTCAGATTGAAAAAGAGGATTGGGGATTTGACCGGCATCGATCGATATTATCGACTTCCTGCAGCGGTTAACGGTTTTCACCCAGATTCATTCGATTGGAGTGGGAATCACTCGACTATGATGGCCGGTGGTATCGATTTTTCGATAAGAGTTGAGGATTTTGGCCCGGATTTGATCTATTGGGGTGGAATCACACGACCGTTTTTCGAAAGAATTATTATTGCTCGCTGGAATTACTCCAGTATGATGGCGTTCAGACAGCATCTACAGCAACTCAACTGTATCAAAATCTGTCGATTTTATCAATTTTTCTGCAGATTAGACCCTTCGGAGTGAGAGCACGAACGCGCTGGACGGTGGACGAGCCTCATGTCAACCGTTTTGAGGACCTTGCCTTACCCTATCCTATATAATAAGTTACCCAGTTCTTCCTCTCTCGTGGGGGTCGAAAGGTCAATAATCTAAGTATTAGGTGACCCAAAAGTTCGTGTGGATTTGGCTTGTCTCTTCTTATTCTGAAACATCGATCGATGTCACGTGATGTAAATATGGGTTGGAAGTGTAATGATTCAAACTGTTAGCTACCTTATCTTGGGGAATGTGGTGGTGACCTTCTGACTAGAAGACGTCTTCAAAGTCCAATGACCGCATCCATGTCCGTCGCTGTTTGCTGAACTTCTACCGTTCTGGGAATACGAAGAGGCAGGCGGCGGAACTTATGCGCAAGCAGTATGGCCGGCACGTTCTTCCCTGCAGCTGGATGACACAGTGGTGGAGCCGCTTCAAGAACGGAGAATTTGACATCGAAGACCGCCGAGGTCGGGTCGGCCATCTTCTATGAATGACGGCGCAGTATTCGATGCGCTTGATGCTGCCGAAGACACCACAGTTGTCTCCCAAACAATATGTAAAGAAGTGCGAGAGACGAAGTCCAACGCTCTTCTTCTGTCTTCAAAACTCTCCCCACCTTTTCTATTTTTGGATAACGCCACACCTCTCACAAACGCGGATGCAGCGGACGGTTGACATTGGGTCTACCGTAACTTTTACGCGCGTTTCTTTGTGTTTGGTGCAATCACGGAGGACGTCCGAAGATGACGCCTGTAGGAAGTGAACCTGGATGAGTCGAAACGGAGCATCACCTATCATTTGTCTCCAGCATTCGACTTCCTAAGTGGTTTTTAGTTAGGAAGTGAACCAAGATGAGTTGGAACGAAACATCACACATCACTTGCCTCCAGAATTTGACTCCCTAAGTGGTTTTTAGTTTGGAAGCGAACCTAGATGAGTTGGAACGAAACATCACACATCACTTGTCTCTAGGATTGGACTTGATAAGTGGTTTTAGTTTGGAAATGAGATGGCTTCAACCTTGTGCTAAACAAGGATCCTTTCCTAAAATGTGTGTATGAGGCTGAACTGCCATGTCACCACCATGAGTATGTTAGAGAACATTTAGAGTCAAGTCAAACTGCAGTCGAAGAAGTTCAATTGTGGAAGCAGTAATCTATTTCTAATCATTTTCTAACATAACCGCAGCTGTGAACTCCTCTGAAGCGACGAGAGCAGTTTCCACACGAGCAGCATGGATACCCTGGAGTTCCTCCCTTTGCCCAGTTCTGCGCTCTCTGGATAAGACGACGTGCAAATACTCCATGAGCACACTACGTGTCGAAACATTATTTAAAATGCCTCATCTCAAAGCATCTAGAGTCATTTTCTAAATAAAACCAGGCGCTATGGTAGTTAGGGGGCACCTTATGAAGTGTCCCTAACACGAAAAAAAAAGAAACCATGACACACTGATAGTGAAGAAAACAAACAAACAATGCTATAGCTCAGTTCTGTGGTCTCATCCGCTGACACGGAGGAGAGCACAGATTTGGGCAGGGGAAGGGACTCCAGGGCGTGGCTCAAGTGACGCATCCGTGTTAAAATTGCCTACATCCTGGAGTTTCCTCCCCTGCCCAAAACGAAACCAAATAAAATCGCGGATTTGTAATCGAACCGAAGAGATAAGACTGCATTTACATTCGCTGTATGTAGCTACTCGCCGCGCCTGCCGGCCGCGGCATGCTATGGTGACCCTCCCCCCGCCCAACTACCACAGCGCCAAAAGTTTTTCATGCGGTTGTAATTTTATTGCATAGAAATCAGCACCAGATGAGAGCGCGGTTTTCCTTTATGAACTGATTGGGACGATCATCAGACCAGTCGTGACTTCAGAAACTCACTGCATCGAAGCCCCTACTGTTCTAAGGCTTGTCATCTCATTGCTTCCTTTCTGTGTCAAGGAGCCTGTCTTGACAGTACTGAGGTACACCATACACCAGCGCATATGCGCTTCGACACATTCATTTCATCATTTCATCACGCGTTAACTGCCACAAAACGAACAGGATACAATATAGGCGGCAGCTCGGGCGCCATCTCGGACGTCCTCCGTGACTGCACCACAAGCACGTATTGCGCGTGAGGATTACTGTAGGCCCAATGTCAACCGTCCGCTGCCTCCATTATTGTAACGCCAGAACTCACAAATCTTCGATCAGTCAGGCAACCCTAGAGGACTTCGGAATTGAAACCCTACCCCACCCACCCTATAGTCCGTCTATCTCACCATGTGACTACCACATCTTCCGCCTTTCCAGGACCACTGCAATGGAAAGGAGTTCAACACGCGCGACGATGCGGAGGGAAGGGCTGGCGTGGATCGAGTCGCGGAGCGCAGACTTCTGAAGATGTCGAGTTTCAAAAGTGCAACCGTGGTAGAATCTGATAATTGATCGTTGACCTGTTTGTCTTGACTTACAAATAAATGAAAATTGAAAATGAATTTCACACGAAATTTTGCGTCACTCTAATAGTTTTGTTTTCGGAGTTTGGAAGCAAAGCTCCAAGCTCCGAAAACAAAACCTCATAAAAGAGTTTATATGTCAGACCACACAGCGATTACTTCTATGTTAGGAAGCACTTAGAATTTCCGTTTAGCTACCTGATCGCTGGGGGTGTGGTGCGAGGTTACATTTGCTTTCTACGCTAGTGATGATGGTGCTATGAACACCGAGAGAGGGGTAAGAGTGATGAGCAAATCGCTTAGCAATAAAGAACGTCGACACTACCGCTAGGCTCACATGTAACTGCGAGACTTACTATGTTCGTTGAACAACAGCTTCGACAAGCAGACGAACGAGCGAAGAGACATCGCTTAATCGACATGGGAGCTAATCATTATGCCACAACAGGAAGTGATGAAGCTTTGCACGTCCCTAAGGAATGGGTTTAGAGAAGAAGTGTCGCCAAGCACAACTTTGAATCAAAAGTGGCTATTGATGGCTTTTGCACATAAATGGAGCAAGTAGAGAAGATTGTGTTGCTTTCCCTTTCCTAGCCTGCACTCCGTCTCTTAAACCGTTACTTACAGTACAACAAAAAAGTAGAAGTTCATAGTGAAGAGATTGAACTTTTATTCTAAACGATAGACGATAGGTAAGTGCTGAAAAATGACAAAAACCGGAATATGAAGCACGAAAACGGAAATTACACATAATTCTATTTGTTCAAAAACGCGTCTAGTCTTAGGCAGAAGCTGCTATTATTGCTATCTTGCACAGTACTTCCAGAGCAGCAAAGTCTTTCACAGATTAGCGCATATCCTCTTCAGAACACGGTGTGATCTGAAGAAACATTAAACATTAATTCGTCCATAATTGTGTTACATCAAACACGTGTTGGAATTGCAATCGTGAAGCCTTTGATGCAGGAAATTTTCCACTCCTTTCAGGTGAAGTTTTTGACGCCACTTATGAAGGGTGTGAACTTGATGACACACATCGATTCCAAATCTTAGTAGGATGTGCCGCGCTTTCATATTTTATCTCATGTTGTAGGGGTACATTGAATGGTATACTGCGATAAGACCAGCGAGACAGTCTCGCTTACAAGAAGGGAGACGTGCAGGACATTGGCAACTATCGGCCAATCTGCCTGCTGTCCGTAGTCTACAAGCTGTCTACTCGAGTCATTCTGAAGAGGATTAGCAGAACGCTGGACGAAAGACAGCCACGTGAGCAAGCAGAATTTCGGGATTCAGCACGATCGACCACATACACACCATTACGAAGCTCATCGAAGTGTCGCGAGAGTACAAGCTGCCGCTTTGCCTTACGTTCATCGACCTGAAGAAGGCATTCGACTCTGTCGAAACTGAAGGGGTCATCGAAGCCCTGCTCACTCAGGGCGTTCCTACTCAGTACATCAGGGTCCTTCGAGAGCTGTACAGTGGATTCACGACCAATATCTCACCATTCTATAACGATGTCCTCATCGACGTGAAGAGAGGGGTTCGGCAAGGAGATACCATATCCCCGAAGCTCTTCAGCGCCACTCTCGAAAACGTCATGCGCGAACTAGAATGGGAAGACATAGGAGTGAAGGTCGACGGCCGGCAACTACATCATCTTCGCTTCGCTGACGACATCGTGCTCATAACACCGAGCATCAGCCAGGCGGAGCGAATGCTGGCCGACTTCGATCGTCTATGTGGGTACATTGGACTGCAGCTGAATCTTACGAAGACGATGTTCATGAGGAACGGATGGGTTTCTGATGCCCCATTCTCGCTCAACGGAACGAAGATCTCCGAATGCTCCAGCTATGTGTATCTGGGTCGCGAAGTCAACATGGCCAACGACCTAGCACCAGAGCTGAGCAGGAGGAAAAGAGCGGCTTGGTGAGCTTTCAAGAGCGTCGAAGAAGTCGCGAAGAAGACGAAAAACGTCCGACTCTGTGCCCACCTATTCGACTCCATTGTTCTTCCTGCCCTAACATACGCCTCAGAGACCTGGGCTATACGAAAGCAGGGTGAACACGCGATCAGCGTCGCGCAGCGTGGAATCGAGAGGACGATGCTAGGAGTGACACGACTCACGCAAGTGAGAGAAGGCCTCCGGAGTTCCGAGCTTCGCCGACGTTCGAAGATCAGAGACGCTGTCGCGTGGGCCAAGTTGTCGAAAATTAGGTGGGCCGGCCACGTAATGCGCTTCGCAGACACCTGCTGGACGAGAGCCGTCACCGACTGGATTCCGCGGGATGTCAAGAGAACACCAGGACGCCCACCAACGCGTTAGTCGGACTTCTTGTGAAAGCCTTGAACGAACGATATGACCTCTTCGTGTCCCTCGAGCGAGGAGGACCTATTGGAGCACTATGACACGCGACACGGACGAGTGGAGACGCTGCTGGCGTTAGCTCGAGCAAGTCGATGATCTACGGGACGACAGGTGACAGGTGATAATTGTGTTATCCTTTAAGCAGGTGTTAGCACAGTGAAGTAGAACACATGGAAAGCCTTGTTCTGTTGTAACAGCGGCCAATCTCTTCACTTTGCCCTTAGTTCCGAGTAACGCTTACTCACCTACTTTTCTTCAGACAACGGTTAGAACTGGATTAGCCGCTCATGTCAATTTTCACTCAGCAAATAAGCTCCCTAGCTTGACTGGTTCCACAGTTTTCAAAGAATTGGTGTTGAGAGTGTTATGCTAACGATGCGGTAGAGGAGAGCAGGTTACCCAAGACTGGAAGCAGAGTTTTCATGAAACTTCCCCGTGAAAAGGCCCAGCGGAGGCATCCTAAATTAACCATAGAATGGGATGGGCCCTTTAGGGTGCTGGAAACCAGCGAAAATTCAGCGTTGATAACGCGTATTGGGCGCGAGGACGAACCTTTGCGAATCCGGATGGATATGTTGAAAGTGTGCCCGGAGGGGATTAGCAATGAGCCTGTAAAGGGAGACACGGGCCGGCGGCAGAGGCGTATGAGGAGGAGTGGCAGGCGTGTGAGAGTGACGAGCTGCAATGTACGAAGTTGTGCTTGTTTCAGGAACGGTCGGAATCGTGAGGCGGTGGACTCAGGCAGCGAAGCGTTGGAAAATTGTGGTAGGCCGGAGAAAGAGAGTCGCGGATGCGTCGGACTCATGAAGGCGCAGAGATGGGCTGACGTCGAGGACCCACGCGGCGGTCGTGCCGTTGGCGCTACGAGCCTTGAAGAGGCTATGAGGATTTAGGAATACCACCGTTTTCTACTATCGGAGCTTCTGGGACATAAGCTCGGGAAGGACGATGCTGTTCGAAGGACGCTCGAGACATGTGATACTCGTATCTCCGTCTGGAAAAGCCGGAGTCGGCGCGTGGTCAACTCTGGTCGACGCCGTGGGCATGTGGGTGGCCGGAGGAGCCACGATATACCTGGTGGCAGGTCCGAGGCCGATCGCAGATGAGGCCTGGGCTGAGGTGGCTGAGGTGGCTGAGCTGGCGAGGAAGCAAATTGACACCTACATTCGACCAGAGTACCGAGGGAAGATAGTTGATAAATTTCCGCTCGGAGCTGCCACTGTCGATTGGAAAGCCCCTGTTTTGATCTCGGTATTATCGAGGACACTGAAGGTGTTCTGTCCGAACGGCAAGCGCGTGTCTTTTACGCGGCATAAGCACAGCAGTTGGAGCCCTGCCTGCAGATGGAACCCCTTCCGAACAAGGATCATGGAGTTGGAATAGGACTGGTGGGCCACAGCGACGAAAGTTGGTCACGGGTCAAGGAAGGAAGAGTCGGCAAAGAGCGCGGATGGCGGGGGCGCACATCGCGACAGAGACATAGGTTCCATGCTTAGACCGAGTAGTGCGGTCATTTAGGAAAAGAGGGACATGTTGAGAGTGAGTTGCTGTAGAAAGAGCTAAGTGTGTGATGCGAGAGATCATGGGTCAAACCATGTGTGGTGGTGCGCGCCTTGGCGCGGGAAAAGGGGGAGCGCCTCCGAGAAGAGCGAGAGAGTAGTCACTTTTTGTTCCAGAATTTTCGGGGAGCGAGGACCCGGCTGTCTCCGTCGCGGCTGCGTCGTCGCCGTCTCCAATTTCTTCCTAATTCTGTTTCATCGCGTTCCGTTAATTGGCGCTTTCAATAAATCGTTTTCTATATAGCTCGTCTCTAGCCACATCCCGCTACTCGCTAGTGCTTGGTCCTTGGGTTGGCCGTCGAAACTAACTTTGGAACATGAATCCCGTCGTGCTCCAACACGCATCTCCATACCCAGCTGTAGCAAATCTTCCATTCTCCAGAACTGGTGCTCAAATTCCATGGGGTCCATGGGTCGAAGATAGACATGTGGATAATATATTATTCATGGTGCTCTAGACTTCCTCAAGAACACTTAGATTCTTCGGGAATAGAAGCTTCTTCCTGACGAGGAGAACACATAGCTGGGCAATTCCTACATCACTCTTTGAATACTAATTTCGTCTCGTAACTAAGTAAGCAATCACAATCAATCAAAATAACAGCTCAAGCTGGAGATTGGACGAAACTCCGTTAAAAACCTTCTCTGCATTTGTATTGCATTGCGATTGAAGTTTGCCTCAACAATCAAGAATAACAATCGGCATGGCGCAATCCTCACTGAAGCTTTTGCTCCATGGCGATGTAGTATGGGGTTTCAGTTTTTGAAAGCATTTCTAGTTACTAGAATAAACATTTTGTGATGATTCAAATGTGATGTGCACATTTTTAGCGCAGAATGCTTACCCCTTCCTGTCATTAATTTTGCCTTCGTGCTCAGTCACAACAATTTTTAAGAATAACCTAACCAGTCTCTAGAATACATAATAATACTAGGATTGTGAAGCAGTCTCTCACAATTATACGGAGACCAACTCTTTTTAATTGATGGGGTGATTAACCAGTACAGTAGTCAGTACAAAACTAGTGTTGAACTGTGACCATTTCCTTTCCCGCCTTGCGGTTCAGAGCAAGCGGAACACAATAATCTAACCGGAATGGAACGGAACTTCTAAAAACCATCGGAAACCGGAAGTCGGAGCACGGAAACGGAAATTCTGCACATCCCTTGCACATAATGGATATAGTCCAGTGATGAGGGGCAAATTATTAACACAGGCAACGTTGAAAGTACAATATTTTACAAGACTGCACACTAAGCTAGCCAACGAAAAGACCTCTCCAGCATTTTCCTACCGGGGATAGGTCATTGTAGTTGCGTTTGTTCTGTTTGCCTTTCTCACCGACAAGGATAGAACCACCATAATTGCTCAACGAAGAAGTAAAAAGATCCGCTTCGCCACTTCTTGTGGAAAAAATACTGAAAAATAACAAACGTATAGAGACTGAAAGTTGAAAGATTTGAAACTAACTATTTTTTACTTAATTTCAAATCTTTCAGCTGAAAGATTAAGCAGTCTTTCTCTACATCTTCCTCATTTTTTTTTTCACAAATGGTGCCTTTTTCTCTTTCCTTGTTTCTCTGATGGCCCATTTATCTTCTTTCTCTTATGAATTTCCCTCCTTCTTGCAGCATGTGGTCTGAATTGGCACAAATAAATAATAACAAAGGCCAACTGTTGAATTTTACTATCCTCTACAACCGTATGCTTGCAAAAAACGCAATACTCATATTCTATTACACCAGATCGTATTCCCGCCGCCTTTGTACGAAAGATAGCACACGTCATTGCCGAACCATTAGCATATTTGTATAACCAATCTTTGATTTGGTCGGAAGTTCCATTAAGGTGAAAACATTCTTTTGTAACACCGCTACTCAAAAAAGAACCGGCTAATTCTGTTGATAACTATAGGCCTATTAGTATCACCTCTTTCTTCTGCAGAATTTTTGAAAAAATTCTCAAAAAACATATAATGTCCCATTTAGAGATTAATAAAATCATTTCTGGTAATCAGCATGGGTTTGTGCCGCATAAATCTGCAGTATCTAACCTATTGGAATGTATAAATGACTGGACTGAATACTTGGATAAGAAAGGATGTTGCGATGTAATTTACTTCGATTTTTCGAAGGCTTTCGATAGGGTCGACCACAGTAAGCTACTACACAAAATTGAAAGTTTGGAGTTCCATCCTATAGTAGTCTGCTGGATAAAAGACTATGTGATAGGGAGGAGTTTCCAGGTTAAAGTAGCTCACAGCTTTTCCACGGCTAAGCCTGTCAAAGTGGGGTGCCCCTGGGTGGGGTGCTGTCCCCAATTCTTTTTGCTATTTATACGGTCTGATCTATCTGTAATTTTAGAAGGATGTGGTGTTAGTTGTAAGCAGTTCGCAGATGATGTGAAGATATGTAGAAGTATCCGAGGCCCACGTGACATAGAGTCTATTCAGTCTGCCCTTGATGCTATACAGATGTGGTCTATAATATGGAGACTTCCCTTGGCACCTGAGAAAACGGTATTTATGAGGATGGGTTAATCTGATTATGACGCCAACTATAGCATCAGAAATCACTCAATAAAAGCCGTTTCTTGCGTTAAAGATTTAGGATTTCACTACGACAATAAGCTTGACATCTCTGAGCACTACAAAATGATTTACAGTAAAGTGTCAACTCGAACATTCCTTAAATTCAAAGCTCTCTCTATAGCTGATCAGGAAATGCTTCTTAGGGCTTACAAGTCATACATTCGCCCCATTGTTGAGTATGGTTCACCTTTCTTTTCTCCTTCGAAATCAAAAGACATCGCTCTTCTTGAGAAGGTGCAAGACAATTTCACTCGCAAATTATTTTTAGGATAGCTTGTAGTAGATCTATAAGATCTCCTCGTCCTGTAGCTAGAAATAGCGCATATAAGTTGCATTCCTTAGTCTCTCGTCGTAAACTCACTGATATCTGTGTGGTTTTCAAACTCTTGACTGGCCTAATTGATGTAGATGCTTCAAAATTCTATCGTATAATAATATCTATAACTAGGGGCACTCAGAAAAAAATATCTTACGGTGTACTAGACATTGGATCCGACACCGATTTTCCGGATAATCGGATGATTCGGATAGGCCATTTTTTCAAACCCCGGATCTTCGGATGATTCAGATGAGGGCAATTTCGAAAACCCCGGATCTTCGGATGATTCAGATGAGGGCAATTTTAGAAACCCCGGATCTTCGGATGATTCAGATAACGCCATTTTCGGCCGAGCCGGATTTCGGATATCCGATTCGGATACAACCGGATAAGTGATATAATAGGGGCACGCAACCTCTTCAAAACGGAACACATCAGTAACTCTGCGTTTATTTCCTTGACCAATTGAAGTCACGAGAGCGCAAAGCAGCTTGGAGCGCCTCACCTTGAATTAAGTGTTTATATGCCCTACATATTAGCAAGGCACCTGAATGCCCAGTTACATTATATCTGGCCTAGCTTAGTTCACCAATGGAGTGGAACACGCCAGCGCTACGGGAGGAGGGGAGCCCTCCGCAGAGCTATTTTGCGCTTCCAGAACAAACAAAAAACAGCTTTAGGACCCCAAAGAGCCAATACCAACTCAATGATGAGTTGGGGATGCACAGCGAAGTCTTGTAAAGGACAATAATGAAACGATTCCGAAACGCCCCGCATGAAATTTCTCGTGCTCTGAAAAGGGAAGGGTCTGAAGCGTATGTCTGAACGGAGAGAGCGAGTCATCCCACCATATATAGGAATAATCGCCACTCTTCAATTAGTTTAAAAATGTGTTTCTTTTTTCGATAAGCCCGAGAAGTAGAGGATCCCTTAAGTTACAGTGGAATCGGCGCCTCGCGAGTTCGGGAGTCTTGTACGCCCGCAATGCCGCCGCCGGAAAGCGGCTCGTAGCGCAGTAGATAGCGACGTTGCTCCATGAGAGGGAGGTAGAGGGTTCTACTTTCTGCGCTGCTGCATCTTTGCATTCCAACTTATTGTTTGATTTGAGCGATTCTGACATCTGCACCATTTTAGATGTTTGCTGTGCAGTGTTTCCAGATGAATGCCGTAAGAGCAACTTTGTTGCCTCTTGTTTATTACTGCCCGGTTTTTTAACCAAAACTCAATTGGAAAGCTGTTCAACATAACGATGAATGAACGCTTAACATCAGTGATACACAGACACAAAATGCATGGAACATAAGCACTGGTCACAATACGAGCAGCGCATAAAGTGGCTCCTCACAGTTTGCTTCCATATATGGACAAATGAGATCGACTCCATAGGCGAAATCCAACTGAAGACGTTTCCTTTTCTCTGAAACAAGAGCTCCAGCCGAAAACGTTATCATATGATCACTACTTGCCAGCCTTTCCACGTCTATCAGTTCATTTTGCGGATCCCAACCTTCTTCTGGTTTTTCACCACTTCCAGCCGTTCGCCTTCATTAACTTCAAGTTGACGTGCTTCGAAGTCCTTGGGTATGCTAGCCATCCGTTCGGTCAGGTTGGTGTTATTCCCATGAAGGCTGCTTATCTAAAGCTGGACTACACTTCAGCGTGAGCAAGTGGACCACTCGAGCATCGGCGACTTTGTTGGTGTTAGGTTTTAGAGAACCTCCAGCAGACCTCTGATTTCCAGATGACAGGCAAAGATGAGAGAAAGAGTGTATTGATGCCGTTTAGGTCAAATTCCGGGATCCACAGACTTTCTCGTTTTAACCACATGTGACCTCACATCATGGTCTTCTTTGAAAATCCGAGCAGGATGGATTCACCCGAGGTCATTGGCCGATGTATGGAAACAGACTGAGAGAGGCCTGCAGCATTTATACCCTGTCCATTGTGTCCAGTGCTGCTTCATGCACGTTGTACCTGAGTATCACTGGTGTTGAATATTTATGCATCATCCTGTTGAGTACCACAGCATGCAGCTGGAAAGTGAGCAGAAAACATCTGAAAATTGTATAGACGTCAGAATCCCTCAAATCTCAACCATTCATTTAAAAAGCAGGAATGCAGCAGCGCATGAGGATCGAACCCCCGACCTTCCTCCCATGAAGCATCGTCACTACCCATTGCGCTCCGAGCTGAAGACCCCAAACTCGGGATGCGCCGTATTCCACTGTGACTTCAAGAACCCCCACTCCTTGGGTTTAACGATTTGGCAAAAATGAAACACATTTTGTGCTAATTGAGGGGTGGCGATTATTCCTATTTAATAGGATGACTCCCTCTCCCCGTTCAGATGTACGCTATCAGACCCCTCCCTTGTGAGAGAATTCCCGCCAAATGTGCCCGAAAAAGTCAGGTTATTAATGGCACAGAGTTTGCCAGCAAGACGCGCTAACCTCCTATTATCCGATTTTTATCCGATTTCATCCGAATCATTGCGTTTTTCAAAACCCCGGATCTTCGGTTGATTCAGATGAGGGCAATTTTGAAAACCCCGGATCTTCGGATGATTCAGATGAGGACAATTTTAGAAACCCCGGATCTTCGGATGATTCAGATGAGGGCAATTTTCGACCGAGCCGGATTTCGGATAATCCGAAACCGGATAAATCCGGCCGGATATCCGAAAATGCATGATTCGGATCCCATGTCTACGGTGTACCCAAAACGAATACCAGATCATGTAGTTTCACGTGTAGAGCTGGTTCCAGCTTTATCTCGCTAAACTCCTGTGTCCCTCGATCGTGTCGGCACGTTACAGGCTGTTCAAGCACATGGCTAGAAACAAGCTTTTATATTTCTAGATTTAACAGTTGTTCTTCCTGTATTGTGTTTTCTATTGTATGTATTGTACTACATCCTATATCACGTATGCCTTATGCATCGTACAGAAATAAATAAATAAAATAAATGTGCATCATTGTACTGCTAAATAACACAATAGGAACGTTGCTACCTCATCTCGAAGTCTTCGGAATAAGTTCGCCATCTAGGTGCATTCTCTGGAGTTCAACTCCGAGAACCTATCACATTTCTTCTCGTGTCCATAGAATCAGTACTATAGCATTTTGTGATGAAACTAAAACTCACGTCCTTGTGCTACTCTTCGATAGGCACTGCACCTTTCTAGATCACACCCGCTGTTAAGCCGCAGCAGTGATCTGAACCTTACCATGAAAAAATTCACTGGGTACTATAGGAGCTTACAGATCGGTATATCGGTATATAAATAGGAGTCAGTCCTTGACGACATGCCGTATGAAAGGAAAGAGAACGCTCTGGCTCTTCCGTAGTCAGGCGCCGTAGTGAGTAGTGGCTACGATTCTCTAGCGATTCACGACAATTTTCCCGTCCCAGAGGGCTTCATGGGAGTACATCAAAAGGATCTTCGCCTGACTAGTAAAGCATGCACTGGATGGAAGACGGTTCGCGCCGCCCCCTTCGCCAGGTTTTCGTTGACGACTTACTGTGGTGATACTATCGGGTGTAGGCAGTTTTGGCGGTAGCCAACGATCCGAGCACCGCCCGCTTTCAAGTTTAGCGATGTAATCACGACCTTGAAGTGCCGTATTAATAGGAACATCGTGAGAGAACAAGGACAGCGGCTTTCTATGTAGGCATGGAGAGAGCGGCTGCTTCCTTTATGGGCATAGAGGTCTGGGACCCTTCCCCAAGTAAGCAGCAGCTATCACTCCCTTATGCTTCGCCCTTCCTCTGCATTTCCTTCACCCTATAACTAGGACCGAAATGGGTAGCGGTAGGTGTAAGGGCCTAGGTATCGGGCTAGTTAGTTAACGGTTCGGACTCCCTTATGGGGTCCGAACCTTCCCTTTTTAGACGGTCCAGTGGTCCTTTTCTTGTAAGATATTACGTCCTAATTTTGTTGTGAACTATGTACAATATGCAGATAAAGTTGGTAAAAAATCTTGTTGGTTGATCTTCCGGTTAATATCCAAGACGTCGGATATTACATTACCCTTCTTAAGAAACAGCCATTGCTACTGTCATACATCACAAATGTTTATTACGAAGGAAAAACAAACACGAACTGATCTCATAATCATGATGAGCACAAAATTACACTGACATCCCGCACACTTGCTGGCTAAGTGAAAACAACATGATATAACACAATAACTACCTCGTTTACGCCGAAATGCCTTGAGTATGAAGCTGTTTAAGAATGGCAAAGTTAAATGTACAAATATGGCACTTCTAAAACAACATGGCAGAGCATAAATATGAAAGAGGATCAGTGGCACTAAATAAGAGAATAAAATCCGTCGACAGTGTTCGAAAAATCACAAACACCATAGTTTAAAGTTGAACCTCGAACTATTAAAAAGAATGTTGGCCAGTGCACAACAGA
This sequence comes from Heligmosomoides polygyrus polygyrus, assembly GCA_947396885.1. Taxonomy (NCBI): domain Eukaryota; kingdom Metazoa; phylum Nematoda; class Chromadorea; order Rhabditida; family Heligmosomidae; genus Heligmosomoides; species Heligmosomoides polygyrus. Next base: position 98,964,558 of record OX377202.1, on the reverse strand, counting down.
GGTTCTGCCTGGAGGTACGATGGTTTTGTCATGGTCGTCCAAGTGGTTCTACTTGGATTCATATCTCGGAAAAGTAAAACTTCTTAGGTACTTTTCAGACACTTTTCAGCGATTCTACAGAGGCCAACTGATAGAAATTAAGAATACTAACCAGGAAACTATCTCAACGGTAGGTCAGAACGGCCTAAGCGTTGTATGTGGGCAGAATCGCCTCTCTCTGGGAAACAACAGAACGCAAATATCTCGACCCCAATACAACTCTGCGCAAAGTTAAGGACGGCGGAATTTGGGCCGTTGGCGGCGTTAGCCCCATGCCTGCACGCGAAGGACAGGCTCAGGTTGGCCGGAAACAGCGATGACGAGGGAGCGGTGGTGGCGCAGTGGGTAGAGGGGCGGCGTAATCCCCGTAATCGCTGTTTCCAGCCAACTTGAGCTCGCCGTCCGCGTGCAGGCATAGGGCTACCGCCGCCGACGGTCCAACTTCCGTCGTCCCTAGCTCTGCGCAGAGTTGCGTTGGGGTTGAGATACTTACATTTTGCTGTTTCCCTGAGAGAGGCGATTCTGCACATGTACAACACTTGGGATGTTCCGAAGTACTGTTGAGATAGTCTCCTGGTAAGTCCGCGCAGTAAAACCATACGGTAGCATACAGTAGAGCAGTTGAAAAAATCGAAGACTACCGCACTCCCCCCGAATTAGGGTTCCTGACTCGGGATCCGTCAGGGCCAACTACGCCTTCCATTCCCAGGGTCTCTTCTGAATTCTAACTCTTACGAGGTCTCGCGGAGGCAATCGTTATGCGTACGTGACCTATAGGACTGCCAATAGAAACAAACTCAGTGTCTTTTCCATCCCAAACAAGTATTGTATCAAATCACCGACCCTATAAAGATAAACCGCCTCATTGGTACGACCAGGCCCGAACCAGGAACCTCGATTAGGCCTATGTCATACCATTGCACACCTCGAGCGAGCCTAATGATAAGCTCCCACATCGATCGCGCGAAGCGAAGAGTCGATATGGGAGCCTATCATTAGGCTTTTCGGGGTGAGCGATGGTATGACATAGGCCCTAGTGATGTAAACGACAGCCGGCGTCTCCTGCGACGGCGCTACCACGCGCTTATCTCGGCATAAAATTTACCGTACAGGATTTCCGGTTTAATGCCTTAGCATTTTCTGCACAGCGGAATGCCTAAGGATACGTTCGTGGTTCGCGAGCGTAGCGCAGCACATCTAAGCCTTGTCTTACTTGATATGATCACACGCCTATAGGTCATGTCAGGCTGGAGAGGTTTGTCGTCATTCAATCTGAACTGCACCTGGAGTTGTACGACCCCTAGGCAAGTATAGAGCTCACGAATCCATTTCTAGAACATTTCTTCGGATCCACCCCAACCTGGTTAGAAGAAAGAATACACGGCCAGGGGCAACCCTTCTAACCATCACGATCCTATCTCTGAAAGTGCAGGGAACAACTGACAACCAGGTTTAGCCAGAGCGGACTTTTATTTTTTGAGAGGATCTCTTTGAGATAAAGGCATCTAGAGGGTATGTACAGGGCGAAAGAACGCTGACTCACTCACTGAGTCACCACCACGTGTACTCACAGCGTAAGATCAGCTGCGTAACGAGAATTCCAGTCGCGGTCGAACACGCCCTGTAGTTGTTGGACAACACCCTTTCCATCGCGACTAGTCATGGAAACACCAACTCCTGCCGTCGAGATGAAGTAGTCTCCGGCCCAGTTTGACGTTCCTGAAAAAAGAATTACAGTTGGTAAGCTGTCACAACGATGTTTTGTTGCGACCAAAACTTCCAGCGCCAGGCGGGACTCGAACCCACACCTCCCTCTGACCGGTGAGGAATGCTCTACGCCATTACACCACCGGCGCCGTTTGATCGAACGCAACATCCACACCTCGTGGGACCGATCAGCACCCACCCGTATCCGGGATGAGCTGGCCGCTGATATCAGCATGGGACCAGTTAGGCTGATGGTCTTGATAGAAACAATTCAAATCAGTTTCCCTAAGCCTCAAGTGGCTGGTATCGAGGTTGTAAGCTGTCACAACGATGTTTTGTTGCGATCAAAACTTCTAGCGCCAGGCGGGACTCGAACCGCACCCACCCGTATCCGGGATGAGGTTTTGATCGCAACAAAACATCGTTGTGACAGCTTACAACCTCGATACCAGCCAATTGAGGCTTAAAGAAACTGATTTGAATTACAGTTGGTGTTTTAGCCATAAACCACCAAATTCTATACATCTGTATAGGATCATAGCACTTCTAACAACCTCACAAGGAAAGGATACCAAGTCGCAGTGGCACTACGAGAGAAATGTTTACCATAGGACGTAGAGTCGAACCTGATTCCAAATTTGAATTCCATTCAGTGGACATCGGGGAACGGAATAACAGGTCATCTCCCCTTTGCGTTGATTGCGCTTTCCTAATGCCGACATAAGCCCCGCCCTCGACCATGCCGGTAGTGGCGAAGTGGATAGGGAAACAGTGTGGTGCGAGGAGTGCTAGGTGATATAGTTAAAAGCCTTTGAAAAATCTTATAGAATGAACAAATATATTCGATGTCGAAGACTTTCGAATGAATGAATGAACGAATTTATTCGATATAGAAAATTTTCGAGCGAATGAACAAACGAATTTATTCGCTCATCATTTTTTTCGAAAAAATCGAATGAGCCCCATTTTGCGTTTTTTGGAAAGCCGAAGAATCGAATAATTTGTTCGAATCAGATTCTGTGCTTGACGATTTAAAGTTTGCTTGATACATGAATAAAAATATTCGATTTTCGAATAATATACGAATATGGCTCTCTTTTGTTGTTCGATTTCGAACGAATATTCGACTTCCTGGAGGCATCGATGTTCGAATTCGAATGAGTATTCTAAAATCCAGAAACATCGAATATTCGACTAGTCAAAAAATTACTTGAACAGTCGAATATTCGATATTTCTGGATTTTAGAATATTAATGATTCGAATACATTCGTTCGGGCACAACTATAGTACATGGCTCGACTACCTAGTAAGACAGTTCTTTTACACCTTGCAAAAAAATGCACCTAAACTTCGCCCGACGGGCGCGTGTAGCGCAGTCGGAGGAGGCGCGACTGCCGCGTGCACCCAATACCAGGTTCCTGGTTCGGATTTCCAGCCAAGGCCAACCAAGTCTTCCATCCCTCCGGGGTCGGTGAATTGGTACCAGACTTGTCTGGGAAGGGTAAAGCGCTGACTCGTTCATCGGCTGGCCACCGCAAGTCATTGTATGGCCAAATACGCATTCATTCGCCTCCACGACATCCCGTAGAAGTAGAATGCGCTGGCGCATCCCAGAAGGGATTGAGTAACTCCGTCCTTTATCCTTTATTCAAACTTCGCCCAGGCAGAATATTTGTTTGGTATTGTAATAAAGTACGGTAGCCATGGAAAATGGTATACATGCTCGGCGTTGGCGAGCCTCCGCATGTTGACAGAACAGACATATTCTTCTGTGACATGAGTCATGGTCGTGATCGGCACTTAAATAACCCCTTAGGGCAGCTTTCGGATACAAACAGTGGTCCTGACTACCATCACCCTTATCAACCCGCACCTGTCGCGGCTCACTGTAATCGGCCAAGGTTTCATGAACGAATGCGGCATTCGTGATCAGCATACCAAAGAATCCCTCTAGACGAAGTTAGACGAGAAACATTTTTTCCACCACTGGAATCGCGGAAGTAGGAATAGTGCATATGAATGCGATTCTCTTACTGGCAAGGTTTTTCGTGGCTATATAACTTCAAGCATCAACTGATCCTGTCGGGTCTTTTCGTGATGTGCAGGAAAGCTACCCTAATAGGGAGTCGACTCCAACCATTAACGCTTTTCCTTCCACTACACCACTTTCCTATCCATTGCTTCATCACTACTCAGCCGACTGCGGTGTTTGCTGTTTACTTGGGGAACGGTCAGGAGATATAAAATATGGCCAAGCCCCTTGTCGGAGGCATGCGAACGGCGTAGTAGCGTTCTAACCCCCGCCCTTCAAACAGAGGCGTAGCTACCTGCGGCTCCACTATCTCGTAAGGCAGCCAATGGACTCTCGGGCAAGCCCAGGGGGTTGGGGTGGGCGGGCCAGGGGGACGAGGGGGTAGAACGCTCGTTCCCCAATGCGACCTTTAACCCATCCCTCTTGCTCACCCACCACTAACCCCTAGGCTTCACCGAGAGTCTAACGGCTGCTTCACGAAATCTTCGAGGCGCAAAACAAACTTTCCCGGTCACAGAACAGCGGGTGTACCTTCTGACGTCACGCCCTCTCAGCAGGAGGCGAGTGTACGCCTTGTCGCGCTGCCGGATTTCTACAGCAGAGAAGCGCAATCAAATCAAAGTGAAAACGTGTCCGTCGCAGGTATAGAACACATACATAGAAACCGCATTCAAAACTGCATCACATGAAGACATTTCGTCTCAAAGTGCCTCTACTACTTGGTATCCTTTCCTTGTCATCTGAAAGGGAAGTGAAGGCCAACGATGAAGCAGAACTCACCAACATATGCGGCCCGATCGGTTACCATATATTTATTGTGGTTCACCCGCGCAAAAGGTATCTTACTCTGCTCTGCTGTTGATGGCACAGTGAACAACCTCTGAAAAGAAACGTTTCTTTGAAAATACAATAGGAAAAAATGGGGCAGGAGTCAATAAGAATAAATAAATAAGCCGTTATGCCGCACTAACCACAGAGATACTTCCGCCACGACGATATCCTTTCTTCGGCAAGCCGTCATTGATAGCCAGAAGGCTTCTGAGAAACGCCAACTCTTCTGCACGAGAGTGATCCCAGTGGCTAATCAACAGCTTTACGGAGACTCCACGGAAGGCGGCCGAGCGAAGCGCATCATCGATATCGGGCCAATAGCTAAACAACGAAGTATGTGTCACGTAGGTCTAATAACTAGCCAGAGAACTCCTTCGCCACTTTTCTTGGTGAGAAACACGACAATTGTAGAGGCCACCATGTAACGCAGCGATATATTTCAAAATTTGGATGAATCACACTTTTAGAGCTGTACCAAAATCACTACCTTTACCGCTCTACAACATCGTCGTCGCTACTGTGAAGGGAGAGATTCGGCAAGGGGATTCCATATCCCCGAAGCTATTCAGCGCCACCTCGAAAACGTCATGCGCGAACTAGAATGGGAAGACATGGGAGTAAAGCTCGACGGCCGGCAGCTGCACCATCTTCGCTTCGCTGAGGGCATCGTGCTCATAACACCGAGCATCAGCCAGGCGGAACGAATGCTGGCCGACTTCGATCGTGTATGTGGGAACGTTGGACTGCCGCTGAATCTTACGAAGACGATGTTCATGAGGAACGGACAAGTTTCTGATGCCCCATTCTCCCTCAACGGAACGAACATGTCCGAATGCTCCAGCTATGTGTATCTGGGTCGCGAGGTCAACATGACCAACGACCTAGCGCCAGAGCTGAGCAGGAGGAAACGAGCGGCTTGGGGAGCTTTCAAGAGCGTCGGAGAAGTCGCGAAGAAGAAGAAGAACGTCCGACTCCGTGCCCACCTATTCGACCTCACGATTGTTCCTGCACAAAAGTATGATGAGTGGCAAGCATAAGGAATAGCGTCAATCAAGTCTTTCGCGGTACGCGCCACGTATTCTACTTCTACAGGATGTCATGGAGTCAATTTGTATGTGTATTTGGCCTAGCTGTCGGTTGACTTGTGGTGGGCAGCCAATGACCAGGTCGGTGTTCCATCTTTCCTAGACAGCAACACACACCTCCAAACCCTGGCCTCACAAAAGCAGGATGAACACACGATCAGCGTCGCGAAACGAGTACTCGGGAATACGAGACATGCAGTGTCACGATTCACGCAACCGTTACTGTTACAAGCGTTACAAGCTTCCTCAAATCAGAGACGACTGTGCCAATTCGTCGTAAATTAGGTGGGCTGTAAATGTAATACGTTTCTCAGGCACCGTTTGGACGAGAGATGAAAAGGGACTGGATTCCGTAGGATGTAAACGGAACCACAGGAATGCGACCAACGCGCTGGTCGGACTTCTTCGTGAAAGCCCTGAACGAACGAAACGGCGCTCGTCGTGTCCATCGAGCGAGCGGATCCGTTGGAGCATTCTGGCACGCGAAAGGAACGAATGGAGACGATGCTGGCGCCCGCTCGAGCAACTCGATGATCAATGGAACGACAGGTGATACAGGCGAATCGCGTAGATACAGTACATACAGCCTCTGAGTACGCACCTATTGTTGCGACCCATGTAGAGAGTCTGCGGAATGAGGTCCATAACTGCTACACAAACGCTGCGTCGAGCTGAAGAAATCAGTGACACAATTGTCTGTAGGTCGTGCTCACGTCCATTTGGATTGAATGGTGCCGGCGAACTCTGCAATCAAAAGACTCTTGGAGTGTATCAACAGATTGGTGCTGTTTCAATAAACTTGGTATTCTCAACACGAGAAGAGATGAACAAAGAAACCTCACCGACAGGAAAACGCCTGTTTCCACTCCGCTCCACGTCAGCTGCATCGGTGAACTCATGTTGAACGCTGTCTCAAAGATTGAGGGCCACTTTGAGGGAATCACTGCGGCTTCCTGAAATACAAACTCTTACAACCATAGCAGAGTTCACCTCGAGACCAGCGAAGGAATCCGAATACCTGGCCAAGATGCCAATACACTGCGAAGATTCGAAGCAAATCAGCAGCAAGACACGGACAGTCTTGGATGTACAGACCTAACTCCTTCACCTGGAAGTAAGCAGAATGGCGAACGTAGGGGAGTAGAGGAAAAGACAATTACCAACCTCAGTCAAAGACTTCCAGTCCATATTCGCTGATCCTATGTACAGGTGTCTTTGATCTACTACGATAAACTTGGTGTGCAGGACGCCAGAGCCCAAAAGCCTTGTAAAATTCAAAGTGCGAACCTGAAGTACCCCGTACATTACCATGAAAAGTCACAACGTTGGAAGTAATCAACCCCACCTGGGCAAGACCATTGTCCGAAAGCCACTTTGAGTCGTTATTGTCTGATATGCCTTTGCTAACGTCTTGAGCTATCCGAATCTATAAAGTGGAGGCACTGTTTTGCTGTCATTTCAAGCCTAATCTCAGAAGGAGAAATTACGTCAGGCAAAACCAGACGATCGATGTACTACACTGTATCACTTACGAGCTAAACAAAATTTATTTTATCAACTTTATGAGAGCTACCGGTTCGTCAGACTATAAATGACGTCGAATTTTGGATCAACATTGAAAACTGATTGTTTTTTGTTGAAGATTTAATCGCTATTTCTGTGTTATTTCCAAAATTCGCCATCAGTTATAGCCTCAGTGATCGGTAGTTCGTAAAAAGTTGATAGATTCAAGTTTGGTAGGATTGTAAGTAGAGTCTTCATCTGATGCCTTGCGCCAGCCAATACTGGTGATTCGGACCCGCATCTCTTGGCATCGTCAACCGCTCAGGCATGGGCTAGATGCCTAGTCAAGCAATAAAGTGCAGAATCCAAGCATTACTGTCTTGTTATCAGTTGATACGGCCCAGGACGAAAAAGCGAGCAGATATGTGCCCTGTATTGAGCTGGCACGCGACAGAGTCGGATGGAGACGTTGCTGGCGCCAGCTTGAGCAGTTCGATAATCAGCGGAACGACAGGTGATACAAATGAATAATTAGATTTATAGCCAAGGTGAAATACCCATCTTTAATGTGGTCAAGGGCCTGTGGGTTAGATGAATAGATAAATTGGATCTATCCTAGTCCGGAGGAGGGAGGGCATAGAATTGAAAATTATGCAACAAATTGACTTGACATCAACAGAGCGGATTGAAGAGAACAGAACAGGGCCTAAGCTGACAGATTTCACAAAGAAAAAAGAAAAACGTAGGGTTTCACCGTGGTTGTGAACAGACGCTATGCGCTCCCTCACTATGGGGGACCCGGGTTATAACGTGTCAGCCCTGGTTTTGAGTAAAAAGGGGCGTAAAAAAGGGGCGTAAAAAGGCGCAATTATAAACCAGGCCTCAGGCGGCGGTGAGCACGCAGCTCGTGGCTTTATTTGCACCCTCACTATGCTAGATCCGTGTTATGAAGTGTCAGGCGGCGGTAAGATGTGTTTGAATGCGCTTTGCCCGCCGAGACGTCATTAGAACCGTGGTTATTTGTTTGGTTTTTCCTTGTTTGTTGGCTTCCTTCTTTCTTTTTCAGATCCTATTCTGTTCCACTCAGTCCGCTCCGTGAGGGTCAGAGCAATTCGTTACATAATTTTTAATTCTATGCCCCCCCCGGACTAGGATAGATCCGATAAATCATTATATTGCTCTATCCAAAAAGATGTTCTACATCTTTAAAACGATTCTATAAAGAGTGAACCTAGCGCACTCAGCTGGTCATGATCATGGCATAGTCGCTTTCCTTCTCTACGGAGTTGGTGAATAAGAAGCTTGGCTGACGGGTCACTAACCCTACAGTGCGCCCCAAAAACCTGCCTAGTTGACCTGCCTAGGTTGATGCATAAGTTCTCCGACATTTGAAGCGCAAAACATTTTATTTCATGATATCTAAGCAACAACAGCAAATCAGTAAGCACCACTAGTATCAATGTGTTGGTAGATGCCTTTCCTCCAGAACGTAGCAGGCCACGCCATGCACAGGATTATAAACGGCGGATATCAGGACCGGCTCACCGTAACCTTAGGCGCCGGGTGAGACGTCCATTGTGCAATCGCAGAACAAGCCTAGGGAAGGGACTCCAGGGTGTGTGCTACCAAAGCTGCTCGTATGGAAACTGCTTTCGTCGCTCAGGGGGAGTTCGCGGCTGGGTTCTGCGCTCTTCGAGCGGCGAAGCGCGTACGGCTGCAACAATGCACAAAAGACGCGCAACGTCGTGTAGACGTCGAAACATCCCACATCTCAGATACTCAGCTTAAGTGCAAGAACGCCGCGACGCACGGGAACCGAACCCCGACATCGCATGAAGCAAACCCTCTAGCTACTGCACCACGATCCACTTAACCATGGTGCCATCGCGGGCGCACAAGACATCGACTGGACGTCGCAGCGTGGACGTCGACGCGCGATCTTTGAGCTAGGAGGGCGCAGACAGCAAAAGTCTCGGCGCGACCCGCACTGCGGTTACGGTGAGCCGGTCCTGATATCCGCCGTTTATAATTGTCTACGCCATGCAGAGCGTTTTGAATGCCTCTTCGATGTCGTCTCAGTTTGTGAAATGTTTGCCATCCAAATGGCGTTGGAGATTCAAGAAAAGATTGTAATCGGATGGAGCGCTCTGGGGAGTATGAGGGATGGGTAGGATTGTCAGCCGTAGATCTAGCGTTGTCAGGCTGGAAGTATACATTGGCCTGCTCTCCACGTGTAATTTGGAGATGGGCTTTCGACCTCTGCAGCTGACTAAAGAGGACCGCGCCGTTACTGTCACACCTTTATCCAGCAGCTCCCAATACTCTATTCCGTGGACGCTCCACCTAACGCACAGCATTTCCTTCCTCACGTGCAAGTCGGACGGTCTGATATGGATCCGATTTCAACTTGGTTCCGAAGCACGTCCAAATCCAACTCCTTTGCGCGCCCCGACCTGTCTTCATCCTCCATGAAATAGTCGCCATCCTTGAACTTCGAGAACCAGGCGCTCGTAAGATTGGTTGGCGCTGAGTCCAGAAAGGAAGAACAACATCACGTTGCGGATGTGAACATCAGAAGGCATGAAGTGCCAAGCAATAATTGCTAGCTGTAGACGTATTGAAGCGACCGTTAATAACGGTTTGTAGAGCGTTTTTTCGTCTATCGATTGGCGGGAAAATCTTTTTCAACTGCAAATAGTCGCAAATGTCCGAGAACTTTTGCATCAACCTATTTTATTCTCCGAGAGGGACCTTTCTTTAGCACCTGTGGACCTTGACGTAAAGCCAAAATCTAGATTCAAATTGTTGGTCTTAATGAAGACGTCAAAAGAAGTTAATAGGCGATATGAGCTTATACAAAAGACATTCCATTCGATAGACAACTGCCATTTTGGAACCCAATTCGAGGCAGGCTTCGTCTACTACGGCTATCCAAATAGCCTTTCAGACTGTTCACTTCAGGAAGAAGCTACAGAGAAGGACTGTTCGTGGTTATGAAATCTGCTAAACACTCACATCCACTCCCCTTTTACCCGCATCTACAAGTCGCGAGAAGACGTCACGTCCGACAGCTGCTGTCGGATATTCGGTCGAGTTCAAACTCCAGTACAAAGCGGCTATGTGAATGGAACGGTTAGATCCACTGAGTAGCTCCAGCCATGCCTCGTGTGTTGGTCGATTGGACGGTCCTTCAGAGAAATTCAACCCAGTTGGGATGCTTTCGACGTAGTCCATTCTGAACATACGGGCTCATCTTACTTTCAACCGACCGCAATAACAACGACTGCGAATAAACTCACCTGCATGAACACGTAGACAGCTCTTCTGAGAGCACATCCAACTCGTCTGCAGTGAACATCGACAGAGCAGCATAGGATATCAGAGCAAACGAGACCAGCACAGTGACAGTTCCCAGAAGCAACCTGCATGAGGGTATAGCTAAGTATGACAATCCAGATATATCCTAGTCGGAGGAGAGTACCGTTAGAAAGCGGAAAAAATACTAACAAGATGTTACTGTTAGTATATCTTGTGCTACACGAGGTTTGTAGGTGGCCAGCTTTATTCAGCAGAGCCTGACGTTTCGAAGTTCCGCCGTCTTCAGAGGCCTAAACATGGTGTGAAGGTTTAAATTTGCGCTCTACCCCACCAAACGCCTCAACCACTCGAGCATTTTCGACCTACATCTACAACCACCCCGGAGAGACCAAATGAGAGAGACGAACTCACCAAGGTCCACCGTTAAGGTCGTATGTTCTCCATGGGAGTAGTAGGGGCGAATAAACCACACTGTGCGGATATCACCTGCTGATCATTCTACAGTTCACAATGAGGCACAAACGACAGAAATCACTTGTTACGGCTAGACACTCATTTCGGTTGTTCATCACTGGATTTCTTGAAAAAATCCAGAATGCTTCTAAGGCTTTTCGTGCTGAGATGTCGTATTTAATGGGCAGTAGTGCACATTTCACCCAAAGTCGTTTCCGTCATGCGCATCAGTTCTATGTCTGACAAGTGGGATTAATTGCAATCCACGTGTTTTGCTGGCTAAGTGTTCTTTTACGCGTACCGCCAGAGCTCTTCCCCTTTCCCCAATGTATTTTGCGTTACAGCTCGAACATTCGGGTCGATTTTGAGTCGATTTCGCACCAGCTGCCGTCTAATGTTGTCCCCTGGAACGTTTACCAAGACAACATCGTCATGCAGCTGTGCTATAACAAGAACTCTTAAATATCAGCAGTAATCTGTCGGAGATGAACGGAAGAACGAGAGGCATCTTATCCACACGGGGTCGATCTCGACGATTATTGTGAGATCAGGTCACCAATGAAGAAGCAAGGTATTAAATCGAATGTTTGAGCTGTAACGCAAAATACATTGGGGAAGCAGGAAGAGCTCTGGCGGTGCGCTTAAAAGAACACTTAGCCAGCAAAAGACGTGGAGTGCAATCCAGCTCACTTGGCAGACATAGAATTGATGCGCATGACGGAAACGACTTTGAGGTGAAATGTACAATATTGGTCATTGAGAACGACATCTCAGCACAAAAAGCCTTAGAAGCATTCTGGATTTTTACAAGAAATCCAGTGATGAACAACCGAAATGACTGTCTAGCCGTAACAAGTGATTTCTGTCGTTTGTGCCTCGTTGCGAACTGTAGAATGATCAGTGAGTGACATCCGCACAATGTGGTTTATTCGCTCCTACTGCTCCCATAGAGAATATACGCCCTTAACGGTGGACCTTGGTGAGTTCGTCTCTCTCATTTGGTCTCTCCAGAGTGGTTGTAGATGTAGGTCAAAAATGCTAGAGTGGTTGAGACACTTGGAAAGGTAGAGCACAAACTTAAACCTCTACACCATGTTTAGGCCTCTGAAGACGGCGGAACGTCGAAACGTCAGGCCCTGCTGAATAAAGCTGCCCACCTACAAACTTCGTGTATATATGTATACTACAAGACCTACAAGCCATACTAACAGTAACAACTTACAATGCCGAGGTTTCAAGAAGAAAGAAGTTGGGAGCTACTAAAAAGATGATCACTCCCGTCTAGGCAGTACAGTACACGAGGCTGAGACATCAAAAAACATTCATCCGTCAACAACACCAACCTCATCCTACTGGCTGTTTGCATAACGTTGTCCGCTTGAGGACAGTGTTCCTATAACACAACGCAAATTAATACGAACGGTAAAACCACAGCTTCTCCACATTACATCTCAACGTTTTACAAATTTGAAGTTCGTTGCCGCTACATTTTAAGCGTTGTTTTAAAGCTTAAATACTTTCTAAAATAATTCCGAATTTTCAGCGGCAACGAAAGCGAATGACAAACTCAAACTTCGGTCGCAGAGAACCAGGAACTGTGTCCCATTACGTCAAATCTGCGTCGAATATGTTCCGATAGAAAGACCAAAGTCTCACTATCAAACATAGGTATAAACAACTCCAAGAGTTTCGTGATGTACACATTGTAACGCAATCGGAGGCGCTTGGTGCTCTCGCAACTCGAACTGACGTTCTCAGTTCAAAGCCCACACAAGCCTACCAGACTTTCGTCCCCAGGATACGTCATTCCCTTTCGGGATGCTGGAGGCAATTTAAATCCGTATTTGGCATATACAATAACTTACGCTGGACATACCATAAACAAGTCAGTTTTCATTTCTCGCAGGCAAGTCTGGTACTAGTTTACCAACCACAAAGGAACGAAAGGCTTGGCCTGCGAGGGAAACACGAACAAAAATCCGCGATTCAGAGTACAGGCGACAGCTGGCGCATCCTTCAAATGCGCTATCACGCGTTTACATAGACCAAATACGCATTAAAATTGGCCACGGTGTCTTGTAGAAGTACAATGCGCATCAAATCCCAAAATGGGATTGATTACCGCGATCTTTTACATGTAACAAGACGTTCGGTCGTCTGGTTAGGGGCTTCGCCTCCAAACCCCGAGAATAAATCGCCCCCGTCTAGGCCTTCTTACTTGCGTTCCAGTGAAAAACTGGTTTTAAGGAAAATCGGGACAGTAAGGCACAATCTTCAAAACTGCTTCTATGAAGCCTATCCACCCTCTATCGCACTTACGCCGATTTACTCTCCGAAGTACACATTCTCAACGTGGCATGGAACAGATTGTGATAATCTTATGAGAGATCTATACCGCTAAATATCCGACGGCAAAAATAATCCTCCGATCCCCGAAGTCATTCTCCCTTCCCCCCCCCCCCCCCGACAATACATAACACTCCCTCACCCATGTGCAGGCAGAGACAGGCAGAAAAATGTATCTGTCTCTGCCTGCATAATGCCGGTCGAGTAAATTACAGTCAGTAGTGAGAGTGAGAGAAAGGTCATTTGAAAATCTAACGCATGATTGGCAATGTATGATCTATGGCAGATCTCCTTGATCTAGACGAACGTTTTACGACGCTCCTTTCACAAACACGTTGGATGATAGTGGGGAAACTTCACTGCCCCCATTAATGGTCCCTCCTTTGCTGTCCCCACCCCCTTCACAGCTCCCCCATTACTGGTCTCATCTTCACTTATCCCCTTTACTGGTTCCCTCTTTACCAGTTCCCCTTTCACAGGACCCTCCCACTTCACTGGTTCCCGTTCACTCCCCCCTCCCCCAACTATCACTTTAGTGGTATTCTTTATTGGTCCCTCTTCACTGGCTCCCCTTAAAGGTCCTACCCTTAGGCCTATGTCATACTTCGACGACGTGTCGGAGTCGCTGTGTTACGCGGGCTGCTACGCACTGTCGCCGAAGTATAACATAGGCCTTACTGGCACCCCGCCCCTCCACTGGCCCTCCCACCTTTCACTGGACTCCCGCTTACTGGTCTCCCATTACATGTGTTCCTAATCCGGACATCTCTTCTGAACCGAGATACCCAATGCGCGACATTGGTGACATGCCTTCTGAATCCGAGCGCCTGTTGCACGAGGTCGGCGACACCTCTTCTAATGCCGGACGCCTGTTGACCAACGTCGCTGGCATGTCTTTTGGACTCGAACGCCCTTTGCGCGACATCGGTGACACTTCCTCTGACGGTTTCGACACGGCGTGAGTGGCACGTCGTCTGAACACCGACGCCTGTTACTCGACTTTTAGGAAAGGCCAGACGGATGAGCAGACGTACGGACGGACAACCACTAACTCCTCTATCTATATATAGTAGGATTATCGTCTATCTTGTGGAGAGCAGTCATCCATATCAAGTCAGCTTCTTTAAGCCTCAAGTGACTGGTATCGAGGTTGTAAGCAGCGATGCTTTGTTGCGATCAAAACTCTAGCGCCGGGCGGGAATCGAACCCACACCTCCTGCTGACCGGGCGGAAATGCTGTACGCCATTACACCACCGGCGCAGTTTGATCGAACGCAATATCCACACCTCGTGTGACGTTCGATCAAACAGCGCCGGTGGTGTAATGGCGTACAGCATTCCATTCTACCAGGCTGTCCAATAATTCCTGTCCGAAAATTTTCAAAATTCTATAATTTTCCTTAAAGTGTTATAATGTCAGGCAAGTGTAAAAGCCTTGAGTTCCACGCTAGGGGTATATAAGGCGCAGTCGCCGCGTCTAGCTACCAGTACAAGCTAAAATGGACCAAGGCCGAATTCGTACGTTCGTCTGCTACGAGTGGCTGCTGGGCAACGACACGGGCACCGCGGTCGCCAACATCCGCAGAGCGTGCAAGGAGGATGCAGTGTCTCAACGCACAGTCAGGCGCTGGTTCAATCGTTTCGAGAGCAGCGACACGAGCCTCGAGGACAGGGAACACCCGCTGAAGATCATGCTCTGCTGCTGGTGGGACGGCAAGGGCATGCTGTACTTCGAGCTGCTCCCGCAAAACAGGACGGTCACCGCCTCCATCTGCACCGATCAGCTCGAGAAACTAGCCGCAGCCATCCGAGAAAAGCGTCCCCGACGGGCCTCGGTCCACCTGCTGCACGACAACGCGCGCCCCACGTGGTGAAGGAGACCCAGCAGAAGTTGGCGACGCTCGGCTGGGAGACCGTTGCCC
This sequence comes from Heligmosomoides polygyrus polygyrus, assembly GCA_947396885.1. NCBI lineage: Eukaryota > Metazoa > Nematoda > Chromadorea > Rhabditida > Heligmosomidae > Heligmosomoides > Heligmosomoides polygyrus. The sequence continues at coordinate 98,949,321 of OX377202.1, read as the reverse complement.
ATCCGCCGTATTCCCCGGACCTCGCCCCCTCCGACTACCACTTGTTCCGCCCGCTGAAGCACCATTTGGCCGGAAGAAAAGTCACCAACTACGACAACCTCAGATCCGACATCGCGGACTTCTTTGAGTCGCAGCCCCCGGAGTTCTGGGCGAAGGACATCGGCGACCTACGCAATCGATGGGCCACTGTTGTGGATAACTGTTGTGATTACATTGTTGATTAGACTTGTTTTTCAATAAAGTTGAAAAAAAATTAAAAATGGTGAAATTTTCGGACAAGAATTATTGGACAGCCTGGTAATTGGACCTCCTAATTGGAGCTATACAACTTTCCCACTCATCTTGCATGTTCCACTTCGTAAGTTTCAAAGAAATAACAACCCCTTACCTGGTCCTTAAGTAACTGCTCCAACGAGCCACGGGCTAACAGCGGCATCCCTTAAGTGGATAATAATTCGTAGTCACCGCTGAAACCTTCCTGCCTCTCGCAAAAGTAAAATGAGTACCACTACTTACACTGCACAGCACAACTGCAACCATCAACTTTTATTAACTTACAACGTTATATTTACCTCTTGCAGATAATGAACAAAAATGAGGTTCGAGGAAACGCTCACGACTCTATTCACATGAGAATGGTACAGCAGCGGGATGTGATTCATCTGAGGGCATGAGACAGGCTGATGACTGTCGTCACACACACACACAACATCGGCGGCAACGGAACACACTCCTTACTGTCTCGAGACAATCCAGAATTAGCTTAGTCACATCAATTACATGTGAACCTATGGATAACAACTTACAGAGGAAACAACTTGAGTGCAGAGGAAGAAAACAACTCTAAAGTGCTCCATCCTACCAAGCCATCCGGGAACTTGATCGTTTTCCAGGGGGTCGCTTATTATTCCCTTATTAAACAGAATTATTAACCAAAATATTCTTCTCCACGGAAGACTGTTCGTTCCCAGGGATAGAGGATGCTCTACTACAGATAGATGATTTGCAGCGACGAGATGGCGGCTCAGTCCCCATACAGGCACTAATACACATGCAATTTCGTCTGATGTTGCCGAAACGGATGGCAAATGAATCAGTAAACAAACAAAAGGAAATTATGAGACCTGGATAAATTGTAACGGCTATTTATGTACAACAACAAAGCGAATGAACTGATGTCCGCGATAGACCCTCATGACTTACGGTGTTTGGTTCTTCGACGACCACATAACTCCGGAGTATCAGGATAAGCGCAAGAAAGGTAGTCACGAGGATATAGACAGGATAGAAGAGAACTACAGCGTCTGTCTCGCACACATTGCGAACATCTCATAGAGAAACGAAATGCAGACCGCATAGATCATGTTACCAGACCACAATAATAGAGGAATACCTGGCAGAGATAATACAGATATTAACGAGGCGAATCCGTATAACAAACGACGGGCCAGAAACCGAAATGGACACGAACAGCTTCTCGACCCTGCAATCAGGAATATATTGACAGCACCTTTGAAACCGAATCTTTGAAGAACTGGTGCCACAACTCCACAGAGTCACCAAAAACGCTCTGAGTGGAAGTAGATCTTATTGCAAAGCAGAACCATTTCAAATATTCTGTGTCACGCGAGTATATTAAAAATTAACTTTATTACGCCTGACGTTTCGACAGTATCTCTATCTTGGGAGCGGTAGATTGGTATATGACTTGCCTGGGAAGAATAAACGCGTAACACGCAGAACAAGAAGCGCGGGGAGTCCTTGAATTTCCATCAATCTCTCTTGTTCCCTATATGACACGTGGGACCTTTTCAAACCTAACAACGACTTCTACCCAAACCCGTAATAGGTCACTATGATCGACAATCATAAAACCTGGGCATTTTTGGTAGAATAGTTGCAACTCTTCTATGTCACCGAGGTTTGTTCAACTCTGTTCAATTCAACTTCATTACGCCTGACGTTTCGACGGTGTCATCGATATGAGTCTGGAAAAAGGTCGGTGTTTTGCGGACTGTACACTCATACCGTCAATTGCTCTGATTTTCCCAACCCTGCAGCACTAATGGCATCGTAAGTGTCACGAAGAAATTACTCCAATTCGAACGCAACTCACCCGTGCTTTACCAGCACTGAGATATCGCCCTGTCATGCGATAACCATTTAGGAAGTGAAACACATTCGGTATACAGGAGTATGCGGACTCCGTGGAGCATTGTATCTCACAGCTTACAGTGGAATAAAGGGCAAAATATCACTCATAGTAGAAACACACTCGTTCCCGTTGTTCATCGGTGGATTGAGTTCATAGATATAGAAATCCTCAAAGGTCTTCCTGGCACCCATCTCGCAGTAGTTTCGTGCATTTGATGCTAAAATCCGTTGTGTGTCTTCTCCCGGTGCCTACCCAATGGGCTTAACAAGCTTCGCCTCTGCTCGCCAGCTACATGTTCTCTGCTGCGAGCACCTAGCATTCTACCAGTTTCCTCGATCTACAGCTCATAAAAATCTCGAATCATGCAAATGAGATCGGCGCCAGGAAAACCCTCGAGATCTTCTGTGTCCATGAACGCAATCCAACGATGAACAACAGGAACGAGTGCGCTTCCACTACGAGTGACATTTCGCCCTTTATTCCACTGTGTGAGCTATGTAATACTCCTCAAAGTCCATATACTCCTGTAGACCGAATGTGTTTCACTTGCTAAATGGTTGTCGCATATTAGGGCGGTCCTTTAGTGCTGACAAAACAGCGGTGAGTTGCGATCGTTCTGGAGTAATTTCTTCGTGACACTCTTGCGATCCCATTAGTGCTGCAGGGTTGGGAAAATTGGTGCAATTCACGGTACGAGTGTACAGTCCGCAAAACATCGAACTTTTTCCAGGCCTTTAACATCGACAATACCGCCGAAACAGCAGGTGCAATAAAGTTAAATTGAACAGAGTTGAACAAACCTGCGTGGTTGAATTGATTTGAAACTATTCCATCAAAAATGCTCAAGCTTTATTATAGTCGATCATGGAGACCTATCGCAATTTTGGGTAAAGCCGTTGTTAGTTCAAAAGTGTCTCACGTGTCATATACGAACAGGAGAGATTGGTGGACACTGAAGGACTCCCACTCTATGAGGTAATCAAAATGTGAACGTCTTTATCGGAGGTTGCACACCATTGTTTATTTTCAACCACCTCATGCCGCAGAAGCAAGCTTCCGGCTATGCGTGTGACACATTTATCCTTACCAGGCAAGCCATCTACCAATCCGCCCCAGAGGAATGCAAGGATGGCCACGGCGAGAAAACCTAACCAGGAGCCTAGAATCGGGTGCACGCGACAGCCGGCACCTACTCCAACTATCACACGTCCCCTATGCACGAGATACAACGCTATATTAGGACATAGCGCAGTATACTGAGCATAGATGGATTCGGTTACCTCATATCTAGGTTAGACCAGGGTTCACAATACAACAGCTTCTCAAAAATCTCCTATGTTCGTTGTCAAACCTCCCTGTAGAACTTTTTTTTTGACTTTTTCCGCGGTGGCCTTTACCGCACCAGCGGCCACAACCAACTGCAGGTTCATCTCTACCTACGCTTCTGCATGCGTTATCTTCACAATCAGCTCCTATGTCGTCCGCTCGTCTGGGTACTAACCACCAGATAGGTGGACTCGTCGAATCCATTATTTTGCTTCCACAAAACAACTGACCTTTGTAAGCTTCATTTAATCATCAGCAGCACGCCCTCTCTTCTTGGGAGGCAGGGTGTGGTCGGCGCCGGCTCCTCTCTTCTTCGTGGGCATCACCTAGAAAATCAGACTTTGACTTCTCGCATTTCACACTCTAAAGTTAATCATCGAATAATTCATAACGAATTGATCCCGCAACACAAATATAAAAAGGCACTAAAGAATTTGTGCCTACTAGTTGCATTCCTTTGATTCTTAGGACTGCTACTCCTTATTGTGCAAAGAAGAATGTATATGATTGTGTTTATCACGTCGCAAAAGGCAGACGCGAGATATATGGTCAATTCAAACAAACATGCGACGAACATCAGAAAATTAGCAGGACCAAAGAAGAACTGAATGTGGTCTATCTTCGCGAATATAGTCCGTCGAATTTATGTTTAAAAAATCTTTTTTGAAATGGAGCGAATGCTGCAAATTCGTGACCTATCCTTCTCTTCCGTGAGTTTAATAAATTGACGATGATCACGTATGTTAATGTAAATGCGTACCTCATCACCACTGCCCGTGGCTTCAACATCATCAGACTTTGAGTCATCGAAGACTACCTCGTTATCGTCATCATCTTCGGAGTCCTGCTTTCCCTTAATGGTGGATGGCTGTTAGCTAACGATAGCGCTTAAACGCATCCTACACACGATTATACCTTGCGAGCAGGCGCGGCGGGTCTTCCACGTGCACGTCCCCTTCCGCGACCGCGGCCTCTGGTTGCAGCACCGCGCTTCTTCTTAGCTCCGAATTCCTGAAACAAAGACGATAGTACCCTTGGTCAAAGAAGGAAGCCGACGAAGAGCTTGCCAGCACTCACCACATCATCATCATCACTAGCCGGATGGTCGCTATCGGTGTCTGATGTGCGCTTTCCTCGTCCTCGACCTCTTCCTCTGCCGCCACGTCCTCGCGCGCTCTGAAATAGCTATTTTTACATAGGTTGCACAACAGCAAGGAGCCTGCGAATCTGACACCCCTACATCGGTAACCAAGAAACTAGCCCCTAAACCCACTAAACTACCCCAAACCAGGCGCCATTCTCCAGAACAGAAATCTCTCTTACAGAAGGATCGTGTCACAACTTACTCGGAACAGCTTGCCCGGAATTTCATCGTCAACTTCGGCGAGAACGGTAGAGGTGTCTGGATTAGCATAATCTACACGGGTAGAGGTTGACCGTCGAGGACGCGATGACGCTATTGATGGCGGCTGAAATGAAAACGACTCGACATCAAAACAACACCAGCCAGTTGTAGTTGAGACTCACCGCATCCTCTGAGGCCCCTGCTACAGCACGAGGGGTGCGCGGGTTTCGTGTAGTGGCTGCTGCTGCTGGTGTTGCTCCTGCTGGTCTTCCGCGTCCACGGCCGCGACCTGAACAAGCCATTTTCTGGTGCATCAGACAGGGAAAAGCGGATTACGCTTATCATCGGTCCCATGCATCACTTATGCCTAGGTAGGCTGTGGTACCTCGATTGTGTATGAAAAGTGAACAACTCAGGAGAAAGTAGAGCACAACGTTGAAATGTCACACCTCTAGGCCCCGCACAAGATTTGCTTGCACGGTCAATGAGCAGAGGCACCCCTTTACAACAAAGCATATTGCGTTTTGAAAAATTAATGCTCTATTCTTACTGATGAAGGAAACCACACCCCGTAGATTAAAAAAACTTTATCATAACTTTAATTGAAAAAGCAGTCATGAATAAGGACGAAAGTGGATGGTGGATGAAGTAGACTGTCCAGACATGTACTGCTCTAGTAGACGTAATAAACGAGCATATCAAATGTACAAACGCGTCAGTCCGCGATAGTTCTATGTTATACTTGGGCGACGCTCTTGTTGGCGAAGTCGGCGACAGTGTTGCGTGTTACGCAGTGTATAGCAGCCCGCGCAACACAGCGTCGCGAAGTATAACATAGACCTTAGTCGACCCTGCTTCGTTACGGTAGAGTCTGGTTTCTCAGATTCGCTCCAACCAACTTGAGCTCATTCAAAAAGGAAGAAATCACCTTCAGATTTACGTGAGAACGGGCAATTCCTATGAAGCGACCATATCAGGACCCTAGTAACGTTATTAATGTGAACCATTTCATGACAAACCTCTACGGCTCAACCGATTTCTTAGTGCTTTCAAAGAGATGGGTGCGGTCGAAAGAGTCGACGGTTGTTACATGCTCCCCAAGCCAAGGCTATTCTCACCAGGAGACTTTCCCAACGGTAGGTCGGAACGGCTCAAGTGTTGTATATGGTATATATATATGGGAAACAACAAACTGCAGGTATCTCGACCCCAACACAACTCTGTGCAGAGTTACAGGCGACGGAAGCTGGGCCGTTGCCTGCCTGTTGATTCACGTGCTTCGCAGCTGATAAGACGTTCTACCACAGGGGAATCGAACCACAAACTGTCCGTCTGACCACACTGCTCCTCTAACCACTGTGCCACCACTGCTCGACCATCGTCGACGTTTTCAGCCTACTTGAGCCCCGCCCTCTGCCCGCGAGCAGAGGGCTAACGCCGCCAACGGTCCAACTTCCTTCGTTCCTAATTCTGCGCAGATTTGTATTGGGGTCGAGATATTTGCACTATATTGTTTCCTAGAGAGAGGCGATACGCCCATATACAACGCTTGGACCATTCCGACCTACCGTTGAGATAGTCTCCTAGTCAGACAAAGGTTGGAAAGTGACCGAGCATGAGAGGGTTTAGAACAGATGTACTGCTCGGTTTGGAATTATAAATTATCATGTCTCAGACACTAAGTTGGTTAGTAAGCGACCATGAAAGAGCTTGGAACCTGGCATGAAACGCGGCCACATCCCCCGCAGCACGTGTTGTTATTGCACAGCGGAGGCGTTGCGGCCTTTCGTTTTCTGTTCCAAACCCTTCCATGGTCGCTTACCAATCAACGTAGTGTCTGAGACACGAGAAGGTTCAAACCGAGCAGTGCATCTGTTCCAAACCCTCTCATGCTCAGTCACTAATCGACTTTTGTCGGAGCTTGGTTCAGATCCCACCAAGCTAACCAAGCCTTCCATGCCTCCGACGCCAGCGACCCGGTATCTGACTTCTCTGGCAAGGGAGACCCTGACTTGCCCATCGGCTGATCAACAAAAGTTATCAGATAATACAAACACGCACTTATGTTGCCACCAAGTAGAGTGAATGAAACACTCCACTAACGAAATGAAGAACGCCTTCATTTCCCTTTTTTTAGTTTAATGAAACAGGATCAATCTTCTCAACACTATCATACGCTCAAAAAGAGAATCTGTACAGTTCAATCAAGCTGGGGCTAACCTGTTTGAATTTCAAGTTGGTGAGGCGAACCTATACGAACTGCTCTAGTAGGCCATTTCGCGTCATTTTCAAATATGTCGGATTTGTAGCCCCTATGCCGGCCTTAATGAGTGGAAGGATAGCGAGGTCGGATATACCCAAGTTAAATTGGATCCCGATCGTCCTTAGACGAGTTCGACTGCATGACGACAAAATACTGTTCCTTTCCACTCTTACCTTTCCTTGAGATTAAAACCGGCTTGTTACTCTGATATTGAGAATTTCGCGATAAAGCTAAGCGTAAAAGCCCGCAATAAACAGATCCTTGACGGATTCACCACGCATTCGGCTTCATGCGGACAAGGTAGAGGCAATCTATTTCGCCTATACATAGGCAAGATAATGATCAAGCCGTGTCCTTCTCAAATACGTACTCTACTAAATTATCGAACCCGGAGATAAAGGAGGCTTGGTTGGCTAAGCGAAACCTCATCCATGAATCAAGGGTGCACGGGAGCGCTCCCTCCAACTGCGGTTCACAAGTACTGCTATCTTTTATGATAAATATTTAAGTGAAACGTATACAAAACAACACCAGGAACTACTCCTGGGCATCCAAAGACGTGAATAGTGAAAACTAGCACTCAGCGTTCTATCCAATGATAACTCTGCCTCAAACTGTTCTTTGCGGAATTAATTTTTTAATAACTTTTCGTTATTTTCATTGTAAAATTAGGGAAGATACGAACGGACGATGTGCCTCTAAGGAAAAACGCCAGCAAACTCACCACGACCTCGACCTCTTCCTGGTGTTGCAACTGCGGCAGCAGGCTCAGCAGCGGCATCCTTAGGCTCCTCATTCTCACCCAGTGAAGTGTCAGCATTCTCTGATGCATCTTCTTTCTTCTCCTGAACAACGAAGTTGACTACAGGAGTAAGCAGGACCCTATGTCAACAAATACCTCTGCCGGTGCCCTCTCTTTTGCTGCCTCCTCTGCTGCGGCGGGTTTTTCGTCAGTCTCTTCTTTTTTGGCGTCCTCTTCCACCTTCTTCTAAATGAATAACAGTCAATGAGTGATTCATAACTGCCAAAATCAGCCGAACTCGAGGGTCAACGGTAGCGATACACTCACCTCCTCTTTGGCTGCTGCTGCTTCCTTTGCTTCTTTAGCAGCTTCAGCTTCTGCAGCCTCTTTGGCTTTGGCTTCCTGTTCAGCTTCTTCCTGTTTTGCCTATAACCCCACTATGCAGCTTATTCTCTGTTGATTTCAACTGTGGAATACCTTACCTTAGCTATCTCATCTTCTTCCACGACCTCCCATTTCTCACTGTCGCTGTCTGCCTTGTCTTCTGGAGGTGGAACATCACCAGCAGCTTTGGCCTCAGCTGCTTCGGCTGGTTCTGTGGTGTCCATAGAAATTTCCTGGAAATGTCATCGATAACAGACCAGAGCTTGAACAGCAACATTCGATCAACTTAGAAGCGAATGTTGGCAAAAAGAATTCGTTACTATTTCATCGATCACATTCTAGGAACGAGCACCCGAAACAAAATCGGCGAACATTTTTGTTCCATATTAGCTCTTCACCACCTCCACTACTCCTAAAAACGCTCCAGGATAACTTCAGCTCCGATCATAAAGGCTGACCAGCAATGGTATTGCCAATATTTTGTCACTCCTGCCTTCTTCAGAGTATAGGAAGTTCACCTCCGACGTGCCCGGCTTCATTTTAGAGTGTTATATCTTAGAAACAAAAGATAGTGAGGATTCAAGGTCCTATCTGTTATTTATTTCATAATTTGATAACTAACCCTACAAGATGACACTGCTTTCCTAACAGACACCATAAGTTGTTGAACGGAATCGCGTGTGCGTGGTATTCTGCCCTGAGGACGTACTGAAGCAATATCCCGCGGAATGGTTTCACAAATGCTTCGAGCTTTCATTTGCTCCGAAGAATGGGAGAATGCCGAAAAATTCGCCGTAGGAAAAGTTGAACATCAACTTGATCAGAAGCTGAATGCAAATTAACTTGGACTGAGAATACATTACCCTGAGACTTATTGGAATTTAATCTTCGATCTTGAACAGTTTCACAGAACGACACCACTACTTTCCACTAACATGAACAAAATGACCGACGATTTTAACCTAATTCTGCTATAGAAAGATATCTTCGAAGAAAACCAAGCGAATTTCCATCCGCCTCTAACACATCCATGTAATTTGGACAGAGGATTAAGAACGCCGTTAATCAATCCTTATATGGAATGCGTCTAGCATTCTTAACTGGTCTACACAATCACTTTATGTTCTGAATGTACCACCTCATTCCTTGTCTGTTTTGCCTGTCTGTGCTCCTTTTTAATTGACTAGTATTTACGCGAGTATTTTGTCACTGCGTTTGTTTTCTAGCGTACTGCCCTATGCAATCGCAATAAAAATAACAATAATACCTTGCAATGATTACCCTATGAACATGCCAGCCGACTTGTACGCCTCTTTATGAACATCGACATCGAAGATCTTGTAGCGGCGTTTTGAGTGGGCTCCATACCAGGTCTTACATATCATTATTGAGTAATACCGATAGGACTGTTCGAGCTGTGGAGCCAAGATTGTTAACCACACTTTATTCGGCTGACATTTCGGCGTAACCGCCTTCTTCAGAGCCTTATGGAAGTAGCCAAGAGGCTGGTGCGTCACTCTCGGATGGAGGCAGTTTGGGTGAACACCCACTGCCTCCATCGGAAGGTTTCACGAAACGAAACGTCAGCCGAATAAAGTGTGGTTAACAATCTTGGCTCCACAGCTCGAACAGTCCTATTGGTATCACCGTCATGCCAAGATTCAACGACAGTCGATCATGGATTATTGGGTAACGTTTCGACTTTTCTGGAAGGGTAAAACATACCAGCGTTTTACCTTTCCAGAAAAGGTCTGATGCAAATTTGGCGACTCCAGAGGGATAAAGGACTTGGTCTGCTTGGACGGGATACAAATCGAAAACCTTGATTCGGGGGTACGCTACGACCACCGCATCTTCCGGCTGCGCTAACACGTGCTTATGTAACTTGGTTGGGACGAAAGCCATGCAGATTAGCAACCTCGAATCAACCAAGGGTACTAAAGGGAGAAATACCGGAACCACATCCGCTTTGGTTCCGTGCTCTTCTCTGGTTTTGGAGAACGATGGACGGGTAAGCCATATGTACCGCATTCCGAAAGAGTACGGAGCGGATGTGATCCGGTATCCCCCCCCCCCCCCTTTGATCAAAATCAAGTAATATGGGCTATTTATTGCTCTGTAGCGGCTCATTCCAGTGTGATCAAACACTTTCGTTTGCACCCGAAATAAAATTCGTGGACATGCCTAGCGGTGTCGCTGAATTGGACTGGGATCTGTATAGCAGGGCCGCAAAGCAAGAAGGTTGTTCCACACTTCTCAATTTATCGACGAGAATGCTAACCATGTGCGAGAAGCAGCTATTGTATCATGTACACTCCCACCGTGAGAGCTTTGGTGACACTCACAGAGAGAACTTGACAATGTTTGCTCAACATAATTATAGATCTGGGATAACATTACAGTTTCCTGGTCAGCACTTGCTTCTAAGATTCCTTGTCTCCTAGTCGTGCATCAGCTTCTGCTCCTAGGACTGATTTTGAGTAGAACTGCGTAAGAATACTATTCTATATGGTAAGAATACATATGCTGAAGTAGGTTAATGTTCGGCATGTCTTAGCAGACAAACTATACAACGCATACATTCAAAGCCGCAAAAATATAGCACACAGATCACTCCAACAACTTACTCACCTTCTTTTCTACTGTTTCCTCAACTGGTTCGTCGGCTTCTATTGATGGTTCAGCTGCTGGAACTGGCTCTGATGGTTTTTTATGGTCTATAGTAGCTTCTGGATGTCCATTCGAATCTCCGTTAGGCACTGACGACTCGTTATGTGGTGGAGCGGGATCAGCTTCGTGATCTACAAGGGTAATTGTAAATGGCGCACATCGTTACCATACGTGGTTTCTTCAAGATTTTTAGGTCTACAATAGCATTTCAGGTGCGAATTAATTGAAATCTGACGTCGGGTCAACATCCATAAGTTCTAGAAGCGCGACGCATGCGCAAATAACAAAAACATCGTGCCCGGAAACAAAAATAAACTACGAGCCACCGCTAGGAAAGCGGATAGAAACAGGGGCTGGATTCATCGACGACTACAGCATTTAACAGAGAAAATACAGCCGAAACCCCTGATAGCGTGGCTTATCAGGCGATATGGTTAAGCATTTCCCTGCGCTATCAGGGACTTCGGCTGTATTTTCTCTGTTAAACTGCTGTAAGTCGTTGATGAATCCGGCCCCAGGTAAGCGCCACGCGAAGGAAATTGTAATGCGCTACAACTGTTTCGAAGTGTGGCGTAGGTTGACGTGTTACCTTCGTGTAATTGTAATTGTTGTAATCAATGTGTAATTGTTCACTATCATCTTTTCGTTCGTAGTGAAAGGGGAGCTCCCCTCTTCATCCTATACCGTGATAAAGTAAAGCTAGGGTAATTCCTAAAGCACTAAGTGCCTCTGAGGTGACCATCTAAGGCGCTCTAAACGACGTTAGAGTTTGAGTTGCGCCAAATTTAATGTTTTATAAAGCACCGGTGCATTCCCTCCCCGATCTGGATCACTTCTGATGTAATGGGACGTACATGTGCTTTCTTAGCAAGGGGAATATCCACTCAGCACGAAGCGACCACTCCTCTCCCACCGAGCTACTATAATAGGACGAAATGTGGAATATTAAGACTATAATAGGCAGATTTCATCCGTAATATTTCATACATCTCCATTATCTTGCACGAATACTCGACGTGCCAAATAAGGTTTTTATGAAGGGCGCTTCGATTAGTAGCTTAACGCTTCCAGGCGATCCCCGTCTCCGAGTCTCGAACATGGTGCCGGACTAAGGACACATTCCATCCAAAAACTCCAATTCACTATTATTGGTATTTTAGCGTGCAGAGATAAACACTGCACCACCATCCCCGTGAACTCAATTGCAACAGCCAATGGTTTTCCGCTAAACCGGTTTTAAGTCACCATTAATGAGTGCGGTTATCCGGCCAGGAAACCTCGTTTCGCACGTTTTCTCATTTGATGACGCTTATGCAGATTTTTCCTCTACCCTTACATTACAATACTATCAAAATTTATTCTTATTTTTCATTTCCACCTTCCAACGTTTCTTGTTCACAGCGGAAGTATGAGGTATAGACCTCTTCAAAATAGTTAAAGTGTTGCTGTAAAGAACGAATAATGGGATCATGATGTCCTATAATGAGAAAGTGCGAAATGAGAATGAGGGGAAAATGTTTGCCTGCCCCGATTTCACTCAGCGTCCACGCTTATTTTGCAAGTGCTACGAAGTGCACATCTATCTCGTCTAGGACAGTTACGACTATGATGTTTGACGTCTCTTTCACTTTTGGCAGTTTTATCCTAACCAAAGCAGGCGTGGATGCCCTCCTGCAGTTGTGCCATACATATTCGCATGCTAAGCTTCTCTATTTTAAAAAACGGATTTATCCTAGTGGAGAGGGGCACGCCAACATGTCTGATTGACAAAATGAAAGTAATCAATCTTTATAAAGACGACACACTGAACCAGCCTACGAGGGTGTCATTCTTTGAACTCCCAGCGCAAATAGGGACGAGGGGTCCATATGCAGTACAGCACTGGTGTGATCTACACCTATGGTGAACTGAATTAGGCCATTTCTGACGTAAATGGACATTCACGTGCCCTCTTCTTACCAAGCCAACTACCCACTAGGTACATCGTGAACCTCCCCCTCCCTCCCCAACACTACTTGTGTCGAATTTCCTAGCCGTAAGTAACCCTGGTATATTCGCCTTTTGGCGCTATGATACTTGGGTTATCGAGACATACCGTGGCGGGTACTATAGGTGCGCAACTACATGAGGCGAATTTTAGTGTGCTATGTGCTGTATTTCCTCTTTACGATCACACATCCATTGCAATTTGCGTCATAGAAATGATTCTACCGCTCGGGCACAATTTCTACATCATACTCTTTTTAGGCGTACGTGCGGTTTTTCGATGTTGTTCGGGTATCATTTCACAAAAATGCGCTATGAACACCTGGTGCCAGGGAAAATGTGATAGCGGAGCGATGGCTAACGAAACCGCTCAGTGCAATGCCGAGAATATGTTTTTGATAGTGTTCGATAAACTTACAACCGAAAAAAATCCGTTCGAGTTGTCCACCGCAGTTTCGGAGTGAAATTCAGGGAAGTCGTTACGGGACCGAGTCGCCTACCCCTCTGCTAATCAGTCGCTGCAGCTAGTGATATTTGCGTGCTTCTCCGGCGCAAAAAGGGTCGGGGAGGGGGAGGCCCCACAGCGCGTCGTAGCGTCGCTAATGTTCCCCATCCCAGGCTCCAAAGTAGAGCCTGTAGTAAGGGTGTTCCATGGCTAATAAAAGCCAGGTTTGAATGGAGCGGCTGTGGGCGTTGCGCGCCGGACAACTCGGACGGGTTTTTTTGCCGGTTGTAAGTGTATCGGCGAGTGTTTTTGATGACTTTGCGAATACTACTGACCATATTTATGAAGCCGCGGGAGCGGGAAGATAGGCGATAAGGATACGGTGTAGATTTTGTTCCCGTATGGCAAAATCATGCTTGTGAACTCGTACGCAAATTTAACACGGACGCGTTAGTCAGGACTCTGTAGGGAGTCCCTTCCTTGCCCAAATCTGTGGTCTTCTCCACAGGCGCGAACAATAATGATCCTGAGTTCTGTCTCACTCAACTAGGATAGATCTTAAACGTTTTCAGACGAATTCACTGGATGTTGTGGAGAAATGTGAGGGTAGATGCCCTTTCGGGGATTGCGCCAGGTTTCATTCTAAAACTTTTTGGCTATGGCGGAGAAAAGTGAACCTCCGTCTAGATTTGCACCTGTTTTTTCAAAAGAGAATGACGCACTTTGTTGTTTTACATAACAAATAGCATGTGGTACAGCACTTGTAGCGAGTCTAAGCCTGTATTTGAAGCTATAAACGCATTCAGAATAAAATTCTGTTGAAAACAGACAGAAACCACTAAAAACTGAAGAAGGGTCGCACGGATGAGCAACGCCATCCTATAGAACAAAATAAACCGGTGAAAAGTGAAGCGAAAAGCGAGCAGTCGCTTACCAGCCGGCTCTTTGACGGGCGTATGTTTTTGTACCGGTTCGTCACTGCTGTTAATTGCAGACATTTGTGCTTCCTCAGACATGGCGCAAATGTGCACTGAAAAACGGACGATTAACCCCTTTCCAAACGCCAATAATCACGCATACACTGCGAACAATAGCTGAGGACGGGCGGAAAAAATCGCGTTGGCGGCGATTTTTCAAAAACACCCAAAAAACATCGATCGCATGCGAACTGCGTTCATCTGGAACAAACAAACACGAACATCGATACGGACGCCGGGACGCACGCGCCGCGGGGGCCCGCGCGCGCGGTCGGCTGTGCGTCGACTGCTCGGCGTGCGCGTCGATACGCAGCCGGGCGCCCGCCGCCACCGCCGACGCCGCTGCAAGGTGGTCTCCATGGCGGTGCCACGGCGCCGAGCACGGCGACGTCGACCTCCCGCATGGACGCTGCCGGGCTGGCGTCTGGTGGTCGGTCTTTCGGCGGCCAGGTCGTCGTCGGACCACTACCTTACGTAAGCTCCACGGAGAGGTGTCCTCGCAAGTGGAGAAGGGGTCCGGCGTGTGTCGCAGCCAAGTTCCCGCAAAATTTTCGAATATTCGAATGGTTTCGAATGCGCGCAGATTTCGAGCATTTATATTCGAAACGGGCGCGCGTAGCGCAGCCGGAGGAGGCGCCGACGGTCGCGTGCACCCGATACCAGGTTCCTGGTTCGGATTTCCCGCCCAAGCCAACCAAGCCTTCCATCCCTCCAGGGTCGGTGAATTGGTACCAGACGTGTCTGGGAAGGATACAGCGCTGACTTGTTCATCGGCTGGCCGCCGCAAGTCATTGTATGGCCAAATACGCATTCATATCGCCTCCACGACATCCCGTAGTGACATGCGCTGGCGCATTCCAAAAGGGATTGAGTAACGCCGTCCTTTATCCTTTATTATCCTCTTATATATTCGAAAATTGAGATTTTATCGTTATCATTCGATTTGAATGGTGAGAAGATCTTGAGGTGAAATCCTAGTTGGCGGTGGCCACTCTTCAACGAGTTCATAAGAACTGAAAATGTCCAGTAATGAAATACAGGGTGTCTCAAAAGTTGTATACACTGTTCGAAAGGTGATAACTTTGATCACTGTAAAGACACTGAAGAAGTTAAGGGTTCATATAAAAGCTTAAGAAAATAGAAATTTTCTGGCTCTTGAGCGGCATAGAGTGCGCCATGCACTCGTTTGAAAGTTTGCATTTTACACACGATTGATTGTGTTTCGCTTGAATACATGAGCACTAGTTAAAAGTTCCGACTCCACCGACAAGACTTCGGTCGAAAAAAAAATCGCTGAAACCTCGTTTAGGGGGGTTATTTGGGGTGCTGATCACGAATCTGATATCCGTTTTTCTCGATTCGGTCGGAGACCACCCATACCGTTAACATGGGTGGTCCAGGCAAGGTCACCAATTTCGCCGAACTTCGCCTAGGGGGGGGGATTATTTGGGGAGCTGATCACGAATCTGGCATCCGCTTTTCGTTTTACGCTGGAGTACGGAAGGTTACGGAAGGTACGGGTGACTAAGATAATGGTCACCGATTTCGCTCAAACTCCGGCGTAAAACGAAAAACGGATGTCAGACTCGTTATCAGCACCCCAAATAACCCCCCCCCCCTAGGCGAAGTTTCAGCGAAATCGGTGACCCTGTCTGGACCACCCGTGTTAACGGTATGGGTGGTCTCCGACCGAATCGTGAAAAGCGGATATCAGATTCGTGATCTGCACCCCAAATAACCCCCCTAGACAAAGTTTCAGCGAAATTTTTTTCGACCGACGTCTTGTCGGTGGAGTTGGAGCTTTTAACTAGTGCCAATACATGTTATAATTTCATCACAAAGTGCCCGTTTCGATTATTTTGCGTCTCTTTTAGGGTTTAAAACTTAAAAACACACTGAACTTGAGGAAAGTGCGGGGTGTCCAAAAAATGCTGGTAGTATCTGAAACGTTCTAAGATTGCTGCTAGTGAAGCATTTGAAGATGTTTGAGATTCACATGAAGACGCAGGGTAACGAGATGACTGTGGCGTGCAATTAGTCAACATTGCGCCATTCTCTCGCCCGAAATTATGCATTTCAGACTCGATTGATTGTGCATGTGCTGAATGTTTGTGACAATCTTGTTACTACTGGACCAGATTAACCTGTGCTGTGCTTCCTTTAACGTTTAGAACTTGACAATCATGTGAGAGACACGAGACATGCGAGTTTATTGATCACACGGTTTAAATGTGAGCAAGAGCCCCATTTTACATGACGCACTCTGTGGACTGATGAACATTCAAGTTAAATGGAGAGGTTAATCGGCGTAATGGCAGCTACTGGACGACGCATAACGTTCAAAGCACAGGTTAAAGTGGCCAAGTAGCAACAAGATATAACAGGCATTCAGCCCATGCACAATCAGTCGAGTCTGAAATGCAGGGTTTCGAGCGGTAGCATGGCACAATCTTGACTATTTGCACGCCACAGTCATCTCGTTACCCTTCGCCTTCATGTGAATCTGAAACATCTTCAAATGCTTTACTAGCAGCAATGTTAGAACGTTTCAAATACTACCCGCATTTTTGGGACACCCTGCACTTTCCGCAAGTCATAGTGTTTTTTTAAGTTTTAAACCCTAAAAGAAACGCAAATTAATCGAAACGGCCACTTTGTGATGAAATTATAACATGTATTCAAGCGAAATACAATAAATCGTGTGTAAATTGCAAACTTTTAAGCGAGTGCATGGCGCATTCTATGCCGCTTAAGAGTCAGAAAATTTCTATTTTCTCAGGCTTTCATATGAACCCTTAATTTTTTCGGTAACTTTACTGTGAGCAAAGTTATCACCTTTCAAACAGTGTATATATTTTTTGAGACACCCTGTATATTGAACTTATTCCTTAAGAGCAACCGCACTGACGACATCAAAATAAATAATACTGAAAAGATGAAATGGAGCTAGGTTGAAACGTTTGCAATTGACTAGGACGTGAAGTTTATTGACTCGTCGATGTCCAAAACGTTGATCGATGGTGTCGTGGTCTATTTTTATTTCATTTTACCGATGCTATCCATTTTCGCTTCTTGAAGTGATCCGTTCTAGGTGCAAATCTAGCAAGAGGTCTTCCCTTACTAGATTTGCACCGTTTTCTTTTTGTTTTTTAGAGAATGTTTTTTAGGTCCCCCTCTCCCGACTAGGAAGTCGGAAACTGACAAGGGAAGGGTCTGAACCCCTCAATTAGTGTAAAAATATGCATATTTTTTGCCAAATCGGTAAACCCAAGGAGTAGGGGATCCTTGAAATCACAATGGAATAGGGCGCATCACGAGTTTGGGGGTCTTCTACGCCCGCGATGCTTCTGCCGGCAATCGGTTCGGAGCGCAGTGAAAGTGGGGTTGCTTCATGTGAGGAGGGCCGAGGGTTTGGTTTCTGTGCGCTGCTGCATTTCTGCTTTTCAACTGACTGATTGAGATTTGAGGATTCTGACATCTATACCGTTTTCAGGCGTTTTTTTTTGCCTACTTTTCCAGCTGCATGCTGTGGTATTCAACATGATGATGTAGGAATGTTCATCATCAGTGATACACAGGTACAAAGTGCATGAAGCAGCACTGGTCACAATACGGGCAGCGTATAAAAGCTCAAAGCTACAGGCTCCTCATAGTCTGTTTCCGTACATGGACCAAAGGCCTCGGGGAGAACCATCCTGCTCGAATTTTCAAAGGAGACCACGTTGTGACGTAGGAGGTGGTTCAAATGAGAAACGAGGTGTGCGGATCCCGCAAATTGAGCTAAACGGCATCGGTACACTCTTTCCCTCATGTCTGCCTGTCACCTGGAAATCGGAGGTCTGCTGAAGGTTTTCTAGAACCTAACACCAACAATGTCCGCCGACGGTCGGTGGTGATCCACCTGCTCACGCTGAAGTGTGGCCGACCTTTAGACAAGGAACCTTCGAGGGATAAAATTATTTTGACCGAACGGATGGCCAGCATACTCAAGGACTTCGAAGCACGTCAACTTGAAGTTGACGAAGACGTTGTGGTTAAAAATCCGGTCAGTAATAAACAAGTCGCAAGAAAGGTACTCTCCACGGCATACAGCTGGAAAATGCGCAGAAAACGCCTGAAAATGGTGTACACGTCGTGTATGTGGCTCATATATTACCACGAGGCCGTTCACCCCTAAGCAGTAGTCCTGCATCCCCAACAATGAGATTTTTTCCTCGGAACTCCCGACAAGAAGACGAAGAACGTCCGACTCCGTGCCCACCATTTGACTCTACCGTTCTTCCTGCCCTAACATACGCCTCAGAGACCTGTGCTATACGAAAGCAGGATGAGCACGCGATCAGCGTCGCGCAGCGTGGAATCGAGAGGGGGATGCTCGGAGTGACACGACTCACGCAAGTGAGAGAAGGCCTCCGGAGTTCCGAGTTTCGCCGACGTTCGAAGATCAGAGACGCTGTCGCATGGGCCAAGTTGTCGAAAATTGGGTGGGCCGGCCACGTAATGTGCTTCGCAGACACCCGCTGGACGTCATCGACTGGGTTATTTATTTATTTAAGACATAGACAACAGCGTTACAACACAGTACAGTATAACACTTAGTCATGAACGAGTCGACAGAAACAACATAAATCATATCTTCTTTTCTCTAACTCGTTATAAACAACTTACAAACATGCGCAGAGAGCCTCGTCAGGTCTTCATACTTTCCAAGTGGCAAGTTAAACTCCTTCAAACCTATGGGTTAGGAAGTCACACCTTATCCGCCAATTAGCAACCGAGACGTGGAGTTTGAGCTTTCCTCTCATGGATCTTCTCAGAACTCAATCAAAGAAATCTGTTGGATTGATAGATGATTTACTAGCGAGAATTCTATACAACATAATGAAATCTGCAGCTTTTCTTGTTTTTCCAGCGGAGAGAGGGAAAAGTTCAGTGTCATTTGAGGTCCGCGTGGGATTGTATTGTAATCCATCGAACACCTCATCATAAGCTTCCTGGTGAAGCTGTTTTGGACACTTTCAAGAAGGTCGATATCTCTTTTCCTAGTTGTGTTGAATACGGTTGTAGCTGTTTCTACATCAGGGCGCACATAGGTCTTAAAGGCATGAATGTAGACATCTGGTTGTTTAGATTTCAAAGCTCTGAAGAGGTTGTATAGTCTTGTCCAGTTATTCTTTGTCCAGTTAGTACAAGTTTCCACAATAGGGCGGGACTTAGAAGTGAAAAGAACACCAGGACGCCCGCCACGCTTTGGCCGGATTTCTTCATAAAAACTCTGAACGATCGATACGACGCCCAAAGGGTCCCTCGAGCGAGAAGGACCTATTGGATCACTCTGGCACGCGACAGGTACGAACGAGACGCTGCTGGCATCTGCTCGAGCACATCGATGATCAATGGGACGACAGGTAATGTAGGTGAAAAAATAACAATAATAATAACTGCACCATCTCCCTGTCCAATACTTCAAATTCTGGAGTTTTTCAGATTTTTGAAAATTGTGTATGGAGTAAATGCTGTGCATGAAATAAATGAGATACTCCTCCATGTTCGGTTTTCATAAAACCTGGGCAATTGTGAGAGTAGTCTTAATGCTTCTGTGCCACGCAGGTTTCGAACTTCTTTCAGACCTTTGAAAACGACGAAGTTGTCGAAACGTCGGCCGAATAAAGTTGTTTCACTATAACAAACCTGCGTGGCACAGAAGCAAAATGAGATACCTGTTACGGAGAGTAGATGAAATGGTTATTACAATTGGCGCAAGATAACCATATCGTCACCCTGTGACTTTTTTCGCAACAGAATTTCAACGTACTGAAATTCGTGGCTGAATCGGCGCACTTAAATGTGCGAGCGGTGATCGAGAAGCTGTAAAATAGTTGCAAAGTATGGCTGTCAGCAACAAGAATGTGAGAAAGATGCAAAAATATGAAAACAAGCGTTACTGACTACAATATTTCAAGATCCCGCAATGCACTATTCGAAATTTCCAATTGTAGACATAGCTGTTTATGCTAGTTATAGGGTGCGCCATAAATATGGTCACTCAATAAAAAGCTTATCACTCACGCAGAATTTATCAGGAAAAAGCGAAACTTCCTCAACATTTTACTAACAATCTAGTTAAAGATAAGGATAAAGGACGTGTTACTCAATCCCTTTCGGGATGCGCCAGCGCATTCTACTTCTACGGGGTGTGTGGAGGCGATATGAATGCGTGTTTGGTCATACAATGACCTGTGATGACCGGCCGAGGAACAAGTCAGCGCTTTGTCCTTTTCAGACACGTCTGGTACTATTTCACCGACCCCGGAGGGATGGAAGGCTTGGTTGGCCTGGGCGGAATATCCGAACCAGGAACCTGGTATCGGGTGCACACGACCGTCGGCCCCTCCTCCGACTGCGCTGCATTCGCCCAACAATCTAGTTACCTCGCAAAATGGATATCATTCGATATGATTCCTGTTGGGACGAAGACAGCCTGCAGACGCTTATCGTAGGACTCAACGGCGGCACGCACGGTTGCTTGCGGAATTTTTTTCATGCTTTTTCCAGCGAAGAATTCAATCCTCGAGGCGTAGTGCTCCTTTTAGCGCAGACTTTTTCCTCCAGGATAGACCAACGCAATAATCCATAACATTCAAATCTTACGAGTTTGTCTGCCATTCAAAAGCAGGGGTCAAGTCGAGGAGATTCCTCACGCACCACTCTTGAGTCTTCTTGGACTTATGAGCGGGTGCACCGTCCTGTTGAAGGGTCCATGCTGTATTTCCAAAGTGTTATTGTACCCAGGAAAGCAACTCCTTCATCAAAATGCCGTTCACATAGACATTGGTGTCGACCTTGGCTCCTTTTTCAACGAAAACCAATCGTGTCCGTCCTGTGGCGCAAACTCCGGCCAGAACCATTAAGGGGAGCTGTGTGAGAGTTCCTGTGAACGATGTCCCATCTTCACCACGTCCAGCCAATAACCCCGAGTTTTGGCGGTTAAAGGACTGTTCAATTGAGAAAAATTCCTCATCGGTGAAGAGCGTCGTGCAGTGGTCGTGCCGCTCGAGAAGTCTTGTACATTTTTTTCTTCTTCCTTCCATCTTTGCAGACGTCAGTCCGTGCAGTTGACGGGACTTGTACGGTTATAGTCCAAGTTCATCCTTAACAACTCACCTCATTGTCGTAGCCATTACGTTGGGCTCGGATGTCATCCTTTCCATGCTGCAGCCTGGGGCCGGATTCATCAAAGTTACTGCAGTAACTTTAACGGAGAATTGTAAGCAAATAGCTCAGATAGCGCGGCTTATCAAGCGATATGGCGAGCGATAAGCCACGTTATCTGAGCTTTCGTTTACGGTTCTACGTAAAAGTTACTGCAATAACTTTGACGAATCCGGCCCCTGGATTCCGCTTGATTTGTTCCTTCACGATTTTTTGAAGACTGCTCGTAGCTACGGATACCGGGCGACCAGCTCGGGGACGATCAACAAGAGAGTTACGTTCCACACAGCGGTAGACTGTCGTCTTGTGCAGCTTCAGCAGCCGAGCGATGTTAAGATGACACGTAGAATCCAAAGAAGCAGTGAAAGCATAAAAACGTTTACAAACAGATACAAAACAATGACGCGCGATAAAAGTGACCATATTTATGGTGCACCCTGTAGTTTCCATGCGTGTTTCACGTTTGTAATAAACCAGCCTAATTTCTTTCTTTACGCTCAGATTTTTGCGTCAGTGTACTAAGGCCTGTAGCGGTGGTTATAACAGAGGTGGCAATCAGATTGAGTCCTGTAGTCCTATACTTACTTTGATACTTTGATGGTCCTTTTGTTGGCTGGAGGTCTTCTCAGCGGGGACCACAACTCTTCCAGACCGCTCGATCTCTGGCTGCTTGCATCCAGTGAGGCAGACTCCGCTCTCTGAAAGATCTTGGGAATGAGTCTGCCCATCGCGTTGGCGGTCGTCCCAGTGGTCTCTTATGGTCTCTCGGGAGCCATTCTGTGACACGGAGACTCCATCTATCGTCCTTTCGTCGAAGCAGGTGTCCGGCCCAGCGATATTTGGACTTCTTCATGTACTGCAGCGGGTCTGCTAATTGCGACTTCTCCCGTAGCTCCGGCTTCGTAGGTCTTCTTGCCATTGCTGACGAAGGCTTGTCCTCAGGAGACATGCGTGCATAGTTTGCATTGCTCTGGCGATTGTCTTGTTGTCGGGCCAGGTTTCCGTCGCGGAACACACCGCAGGTAGTGCAGAGTCCTATAGGGAAAAGGAAACGAGCAACGTTCGCGGATACTCGTTGATTTGATCCCATTTCAGTGTAGAAGGCTTCTATCTGTGTGTAACGAAGCAGTGATTTGTTTGCCAGTTATTCAGTTCATTGGTTTAGTGCAAATTCAAACATGTGTGCAACTCCCGCATGATTAATCGCGTCTATGATTTCAGGCATTTCTTCAATCACGTAAAGGGAGATTAGGAAATTATTTTTCAAAACTCTAAAAAGGCTTATTAAGGAGCAAAACTTTGCCTCAAGTGATCTTCATGTATGAAAGCTGTTGTGTGACCTGACATCAACATTGAAGGTCACGTATTCTATTTCCCGAGTTGGCTTCTTCAATCTGCTGCTTACAAGGAAAGGTTCCCAAAGTATGGTGAGCTTTTGCTATGCTATTTTGACAGGATGTAGGGCCCTGTGAGCGGAGCTCAGAATTACAGTCAGTTTTTGCTGAATGCCTTTTTAAAGACCTGAAAAAGAGGTGTGAAGACTTGTGCGCTACATTTGTCAACCCCTATGACACCCCAGGAGATGTGTCTCGGTGGCGCAGTCGATATGAGTGCCGAATCGTAGGAGCACACCGACGTTTTTCAGTTCGAGTCCGAGCACTGCCGATATTTTTGCACATAATAGTTTGTTGTTACTACGCTTTCTCATGATCACAGGAGTCAATTATAGACCATCAATGCTTACAACAAACCAAGGCTGTCTATTTGCGCCTTCATATGTGCTAGTTTTTTCGTGGGTGGCAGTTGGTTACGTTGATGTTCACCCAGGACCCTTCTCTAACCCACAGGTTACGCGTTCAATAAAGAAGAAGTGGTTCTTCCTTGCCAGGAAGAAAATTGTTCCTCACTGGCTTTCGAAGGATACTGCTGGTGTGACAAGCACTTGTGTTTTACTTGTTTCATAGTTCTATACCATAGCTGTTGATCGAAAGAAAAATAATAAAAATAAGCCTTTTAATTTAATAATATATAAGACTTTTTATTTCCAGAGAAATTGTGCAAATATGAATAGTTGAAAAACTAGCACATATGAGGGCGCAAATAGACAGCTTCGGTTGGCTGTAAGCATTGACGGTCTAAAATTGCCTCCTGTGTTCATAAGAGAGCGTAATAACAACCAACTAATATGTGCAAAAATATCGTCAGTACGCGAACTCGAACTCAAAAGTATGCCGGTGTGCTTCTATGAAGCGGCACTCCTACCGACTGCGCCACCGAGTCACATCTCACGGGGTATCGTTGCGCACAAGTCTTCACACCTCTTTTAAAAAAGCGTCCAGCAAAAACTGATTGTGGTTCTGGACTGCGCTGACAGGGTCCTACATCCTGTCAAAACAGCATAGCAAAAGCTCACCATGAGCTGGGAACGCTTCCCTGTTAGATGTTTATTGTGCTTGATTTCTGATTTTTATATTTTTATCCTTTGCTGTTATCCAAAATCAGAAACGCTGTCTCATTGGCAAAATTTAGGTGGGCCGGCCACGTAACGCGCTTCGCAGACACCATCTGGACAAGAGCCGCCACCGACTGGATCTCGCGGGATGTCAAGAGAACATCAGGATGCCCACCAACGCGTTGGTCAAACTTCTTCGTGAAATCCCCGAGCGAAAGATATGACGCTCTTCGTGTCCCTCAAGCGAGGAGGACCCATTGGAGCACTCTGGCACGCAACAGGGACGAATGGAGGCGCTGCTGGCGCTCGCTTGAACAACTCGATGATCAGTGAGAGGACAGATGATACGGATGATGTTGCTTTAGACGTTTCGAAAAAAAGGAATTAAATTTTTTTGAATCATATGCGCTTGTGGTCATGCTACGCGTTTTAGAGCTACAATTGCGATTTCGGAGAGGTCGTTGGAAAAAGCGCTTGACATCCCCGATTTATTTAATTATTTATCTAAGGCTTAGACAATCTGCCTTTGTGTCACTTAAAAACAGAAAAACAGTAAAAACAGCTAATACATGTTAAAAAAATCGGCTAGAAATCAATTCTGATGCTACATCTTATAACACACGTATACGCAACACATCCTTCATCAAAATCTTTGTCAAGCGGGGATACGATCTAAAGGTCAATTGGGATTCAAGGTTACCTGATATAACTTCAGATTTTCCAGGCAAATCCTGCGGCAAGTAATCGCTTTATGGTGGATGAAGGGAATCGTTAGCTGGATTCCGAAGTAGGGTCATCCGCCACGCTCTGACACACCTATCGGAGTGACGAGACGCGCATCAGGTGCATGCAAACGTTTATTCGATGCCCAGCTAGAACAACCGTGAAAATAATGCCGAATCGTAAGGAGTGATGTCAAGCATTTGTCGATCGTTTGGCCTCGTTGATCAGGAAGATAAGGGTAGCGCACAAAGGACGGTGTTATCCAATCCCTTTGCGGGATGCGCCATACACTCCACTTTTCCGGGATATCGAAGGTAGATTAAAGTTTGCGTAGTTGAATTATTCAATGACTTCTTGTGGGCAGCTGATGAATTTCTCAGAATAAACCGCAGGGAAGTTCTCATTCACCGATATATGTCCCTACCCAAAAACGAGTTACCAGCCTATCGGCTGTATGCCCAAGGATAGTCGGATTGCCTTGTTTCACCTTCTTCCCATTCTCCCACCAGTTTATGAGACTCTTGCGGCTAGAAACAGTGTTTGGACGGGTAATTTCTCCAACTTCGCTCGAGTTTTCCAGGTTCTGAAGAAAGCGGTTGTATTGGTTGTCAGCTGGATAACGTGTCGTAGAACAATCTTGGTCCTACAGTACAACAAGAGCACGACTCATGACTACTGATCTTGCCAGTGTCTTAACCTTCCTACAGATGTCATAAATCGGTTCACCGCCCTTTGAAAAATGGAACGCTTAATTGAACTAGCGGGACGAGACCTGAACGTATTATAGAACCGCGACTCAGGGACTAGGCGAGAGCCGGCAAGTCCTCCAACTGAACTGAATTAAAAACATTGACTTATGCCTTACCCACAAACGTAGATCCACTTTGTGCTCCAACAGTTTTTCATTCGTCATTTAGAGAGTACGCGGCACATATCAGGAAATTAGTAAGAAGTGGAAAACATTTTCCTCGTTCTGCAAATCGTGTTAAGGGCTTAGTTTGCGTCTGATGTCATCTTCAACGTCATAGCAATGTAATGTCTGAAGTAGCCATGAGAATCAACTGCTGTCATGCGACCGCTCCTAAAATTAGTCATCCGGTTAGCAGCCAATACCCCCCTAGTTTCTATCAGTAAATTTTCTCGAGCCCGCTCCCGGCAGCACACATTACCATGCTGTCTTAGTGACACTGGATCGTAAATCTTCTGCTTTGCTGCGGGTTTTCTCGGTAAGGAGTTGTGTGTAACATAAGAGACCGCAGAGACCACGGGACTACGACGTAATCCGACTCTCAGATGCAGTGCGCACGCGCGGCCTGTGATCTGCCGCCGAAAACCCACAGCGAAGGCAGTTAACCTATCACTGATCGTCCATCTATCACCACTTGGATCGCTTCCATCCCTTCCGCTCTCGACAGCGACGAAGAATTTTTGAAGGAACTGACCGCCGTTCCACGTGGTTCGTGGCCTTGGCTAGGATGCGCACAATATGATAAGGACGGAAATTCCTTTGCATGACGTCGCGTAAAGGGATGTTTGTTGCTTCATCGCGCGACGCCATGAAGCAACAAACAGATGGGCTGCCATATCGATTGGTCGACGCGTTCAATCGATATGGGAACTTATAATTAAATCGCGTGCACACTAAACGCTCCCTAAAAATACCTTACAACGGAACTGTCTCAAGCAGGGATGTGCGTGGTTTCCATTTCCTTGTTCCAAATAACGATTTCCAGCCGTTTTTAGTCTCTCCGTTCCATTCCGACTTCCACTTTTTCTAGATCGGAACGGGAATCGTGACTCATCACTCATTGCTTGTTTTTTGCACGGACTTCTTGACCTCTCAAACTTACACAAAAGGCTGAAGAAGGAGATGAGCCGTACGCCAGCTTTTTGCGATTGTCGTGGGATGCTTTCAAGCCGGTGGTGCATCATGATGTCGGAACAGTATGATAACCAAATTGGATTCTTTTCTCTTTTCTTACAACGATGTACCAGGCTGTCCAATAATTCTTGTCCGAAAATTTCACCATTTTTAATTTTTTCAGCTTTATTGAAAAACAAGTCTAATCAACAATATAATCACCACAGTTATCCACAACATTGGCCCATCGATTGGGCAGGTCGCCGATGCCCTTCGCCCAGAACTCCGGGGGCTGCGACTCGAAGAAGTCCGCGATGTCGGATTTGAGGTTGTCGTAGTTGGTGAATTCTCTTCCGGCCAAATGGTGCTTCAGCGGGCGGAACAAGTGGTAGTCGGAGGGGGCGAGGTCCGGGGAATACGGCGGATGGGCAGCCGTCTCCTAGTCGAGCGTCGCCAACTTCTGCTGGGTCTCCTTCGTCACGTGGGGCGCGCGATGTCGTGCAGCAGGTGGACCGAGGCCCGTCGGGGACGCTTTTCTCGGATGGCGGCGGCTAGCTTCTCGAACTGATCGGTGTAGATGGAGGCGGTGACCGTCCTGCCTTGCGGGAGCAGCTCGAAATACAGCATGCCTTGGCGTCCCACCAGCAGCAGAGCATGATCTTCAGCGGGTGCAGGTCGGCTTTCGGCGTCGTCGGCGGCTCTTCTCCGCGCGGGATCCAGACGGCACGGCGGGCAACGTTGTCGTAGAGGACCCAGCTCTCATCCCCAGTGATCAGGTCCTCGAGAAATCCTTGCGATGCGGACGAAGGAGGAGGGACTGGCAGACGGCCACGCGGCTCTGCTTGTTGGCGTCCGTCAGACGGTAGGGGATTCAACGGACCAGAACTTTGTGGTGGCCGAGTAAGTTGAGTCGATTGTGGATGGTGAACTTGCTGCAGCCGAGGTCGTCGCCAGTTCACGGGTGGTGGCTTTCGGCTTCTCCTTGATACAGCGACGGACTTCGTCATCATCCACCGTAGAAGGCCTCCCGCTATGCTCCCTGTCCTCGAGGCTCGTGTCGCCGCTCTCGAAACGATTGAACCAGCGCCTGACTGTGCGTTGGGACCATGCATCCTCCTTGCACGCTCTGCAGATGTTGACGACCGCGGTGCCCGCGTCGTTGCTCAGCAGCCACTCGTAGTACACGAACATACGAATTCGACCTTGGTCCATTTTAGCTTGTACTGGTAGCTAGACGCGGCGACTGCGCCTTATATACCCCTAGCGTGGAACTCTGGAGAACCTTCTAGATGGTTTTTACACTTGCCTGACATTATAGCACTTCTAAGAAAAATTATAGAATTTTGAAAAGGAATTATTGGACAGCCTGGTACTATAATATAAGGCCACAGAAGGATTCATGAGTGGTTGAATCAAGAGTAAAATTCCTTATCCGGAGCATGCTTTTCTTTTTCCTTATAATCTCAGGTCTGGCTTGGAACACCAATTCTAGATCAAAGTTCTATAAGCTCTCATAGGCTGCGAACATTGTTTACTGGACAAGGATCTAGTCTTAGTCGAGAGAATGTACGTGTGGTGCCTTGCCTCTCCACTCCCTCCTTTGAGTTTGTTCCAGAGCTTCGGCTACTGCCAAATGATACTATGGTGCCCATGCGAACTCAGAGAGTGAGTGTCGTGTCGTGAGATGCTGAACGCAACAGTAACTTTGAAAGGAAAGGTTCCCAACTCATGGTGAGCTGTTGCGATGCGATTTTGACAGGATGTAGGACCATGTGAGCGAAGTCCAGAATTATAGTTATTTCTTGCTGAACGCTTTTTTAGAGTCCTGAGAAAGAGATGTGAAAACGTGTGCACAACACTCATCAACTTCTATGACACACCAGGGAGGTGTGAGTCGGTGGCGCAGTCGGTAGGAGCAATGCCTCGTAGGAGCGCACCAGTGTGCTTTTGAGTTCGAGTCCGCGTACTTCGGAAAATTTTGCACA
Source organism: Heligmosomoides polygyrus polygyrus (assembly GCA_947396885.1). Taxonomy (NCBI): domain Eukaryota; kingdom Metazoa; phylum Nematoda; class Chromadorea; order Rhabditida; family Heligmosomidae; genus Heligmosomoides; species Heligmosomoides polygyrus. The sequence continues at coordinate 98,920,795 of OX377202.1, read as the reverse complement.
TATTAGTTTGCGGTTATTACGCTTTCTCCTGGTCACAGGAGTCAATTTTAGACCATCAACATGCTGCAACATCTCGAGGCTGTCTATTTGCGCCTGTATTTGTTTCATAGTTTTGCAGCATAGCTGTCGACTGCAAAGGAAGAGCAATAAGACTTTCAATTTCCAGAGAAATGGTATGGTGCAGATACTCATCGTTGAGAAACTAGCACATATAAAGCCGCAAATGACACCCTTGGTTTGCTGTAAGCATTGATGGCCTAAAATGGACTGCTGTGAGCGTAATAACAACAAAGTGGTATGTGCAAAAATACTGGAGTACGCGGACTCGAACTCAAAAGCCCGCCAGTGTGCTTCTATGAGGCGGCCCCACCAACTGCGCCACCGAGGCACACCTCGTGGGGTGTCATAGACGTTGATGATTGTTGCGCTTACGTTTTAACACTTATTCTTCTTTGAAAAGTGTTCAGCAAAAGCTCACTGTAATTCTGGACTCCGCTCTCACGGCCCTACATCCTGTCAAAATAGCTCCCAAACCTCACCATGAGTGGAACACCTTTCCATGTTAGCGCTACCCTCTCCCAATGACGATAGATCCGTGACAAATTCAGTAAGACTTTCTTGCTAATTACAGAAATATTTTGCATAAACTTCGATCTGTTACACTAGTAATGTTTGAAAAGTCACCTTAGTAATAGTAATGCTGCCTTACGCACTGCCTAAATTTGTTATTGGCAACTTAGTTATTAACACCATTATGCATACATATTTATAAGAAATTACATCAAGTAATGAACTTTGAGTTATTTCCGCTTCCTTGTTTCGTACTCCGGTTTGCGTCCATTTCCGAACTCTTCCGTTCCGTATTTCGTGCTTCCTTTTCCCCAAAAAAAAATTCCGCCCATCTCTGGTCTCAAGGGCCGCGGGAACGGCAAGGGCGAATACTATAAGGAGAGTGTGTTAATGCTTCTGCGCCGAACGAGGTTGTAGATGAATCAGATTTACTGAGCGGCCTAATGTTTCGACCTGTTCATCGTCTTCAGAGGCCTAGAAGTGGTTCAAGACATTATATTTGCTACGAAGAGAGAACATGGAGAGTACTATAAGAGAAATCTCCACCCTCCTGTTAGTAAAAGAACATGTTTTCTTTTTACTGAGTCCTTAGTTTATGACCTTTTTTATGGCTAACAGGCGCTTTATGCGACAGGAAGATACCAGAACGCCTTAAAACCGTGGTCCGACTAGTAGCGATGTCTGGAGCTGAGTGCTGGCCTGCAACCAAGGAGGTTGTGACTCGCCTCAGCGTAATGGAAACGAAAATGCTGCGCTGGACGGCTGGTGTCACGCGTAATACGTCAGAGGTTTGGTGTTGCTGCAATTGCTGACAAGTTATGTGAAGCTCGCATTCAGTGGCATGGCCACGTACTTCGTGCGAATAGCTACACCGCTCGGAAGATTGGCCTCAACATAATGTGTCCGGAAAACGGCCTGAAGAGCGCCTAGGCAACGCTGGCTTGATAGTTGCACATGAACTTAAATGAAGTTGGTATCCACCCCGATGAAGCATTTGATCGTGCGAAGCAGCGTCACCATACCGGAAAAGCGGACCCCACCTCGAAGCGGCACAAACGCTGAAGAAGAAGAAGAAGAAGTTTCTGTGGTTAACGACGAGCTTACTAAGCTTATCACGAGACTCGAGAAGATTACAGCATGGGATGGGTGGCGCAGAGGTAGCAGTGCTGCGTCACGAGGACGACGTCGGTGGTTCGGTTTGAGGACTGTGTCGTTATTTTGCATTTTTACTTTGCTATCGACTTTTTTCACCACAGACGCGATCTTTATCGCTCGACAGGTGATGGAGAAGTATCGGGAGAAAGCAAAGCCCTACTACCTGGCATTCCGGCATTCCTGGACTTGGAGAAAGCATAGGACAGGCTACCGCGGTCCGTGCTCTGGAAATCCCTTCGCGGCAGGGGTGTTCCGGAACGTCTCATCTCGGTTATAAAGGACATGTACGAAGGCTCGAAAGCGGCGGTACGAACTCCACACGGAATGACAAAGAAGATGGATATCACAGTGGGGGTGCATCAAGGGTCCGCTCTGAGTCCGTTTCTCTTCGTGCTGACGCTTGATTGTATAGTGAATCACCTTGAGGAAGGTCCCCTCAGGATCATCCTCTACGCGGACGATACCGCCCTAGTAGCCGACAGCCATGAGGAGCTGGAAGAGAAGGTGCAATTGTGCCAAGAAGCCCTTGCAGACAACGGCCGGCGGCTGAACGTGAGGAGGGCGAAGTTCATCAGCTCCAAGCAGTGCACCGAACCGATCCTAGATTGCTATGGGGAGATGATTGAAAAGGTGGAAGAATTCCGCTACCTCGGAAGCGACCTATCCGAGGAAGGATGCGTGGATGAGGCGGTCAGGGCACGGATAAATGCAGCATGGCTCAAATGGAGGGAGTCCACAGAAATCCTCTGCGACGGTAGGTGCTCCAGGACACTCAAGGGCAAGCTATATAGAACAGGAGTGAAGCCTGCCCTCCTCTATGGCTGTGAGTGCTGGGTCCTAGGTAGAGCACAGGAGCGGCAACTGCACGCCGCGGAAATTAGGATGCTCAGATGGGCATGTGGATGGACCCGTCAGGACAAAGTGCGAAACGAGGATGTTAGAGCAGTGGTGAAGACAGCCCCGATCCAGCTGAAGATGAGAGAGCAGCGCCTGAGGTGGTACGGTCCTCAGAAGACAAGAGGACCCTCCCATGAAGTTGGCCCTGAATTTCGAGGCACCCGGAAAGCGTCCGATAGGAGCCCCAAGGAAAAGGTGGAGGGACGTCATCAAGAGAGATCTCGCCGAAATCGGCGCTCCGTCAGATGACGCCCTTGATAGAATCAGGTGGCGACGGATCACAAAAGCAGCGGATTCTGCGACTGCATACGAATAAACGCTCAAGAGAAGAAGAAGACTTTTGCTATCGACTTTCACTGCGTTTGCACTTCTTTCTGAGTTTTCTGCTAATAGTCTTCTGGTACTTTTAGTACTTTTCCCTTGTCAACACTTTGCGATTCACTGTCTCAATTATGCCTCAACTGTGTAAAATACGCTACGAAACTTTCACACAAACACCAGTGTTAGACAAGATCAGAGTAAGAACATGGGGAAAACGTGAAATAGCGACGGGAAGTTATTCGCTGGAGAACTAGGCTTATATAACACCTCCTTTCATTTGCTATGTACTACACATGACGGTAACTGTCAGCACTGGTAAAATCAGTGCTGTCATAGTGTGATCGTGTAGTTGAATACCTCGGTTTCACAAGCTGTTCATTGCCGTAATCGGGCTGTTTTTGAATAGTTACTAGTGTTTGTGAGGAACTTTCATGGATTATCGTGTTTTTCATAGTGGAGACATTGGCAATGGATCACGGAGTGCAAGGAAGCACTGAAGGCATCAGAACGCAGAAAATTCCCAAAAGCCTTCCGGACACCGTTTCTCTGTGGAAACTTGATAGCGGAGTAAAAATGCAAGAGAGCGAATTGGTGCGAGAACGAATTGACGTCACACCCATGAATCAAACCACTACCACTGCGCCACCAATGCTATATCCTCGCACATGCGTGATAAGCTCTTCATTAACCTCAGAAACTTTCAGTGCCTCTTGCTCGTTTGTCTCATGGATTCGGCAAAAGCAAAACATATTTTCCTACTATTTTGGGGGTGTTGCTTCTTCCCATACATAGTACTCGCTCTTGCAGCTCCAGTGTACTGTTGAACTTCCTTTGTTAGATTTGAACCTTCGCAGAAAAGAGTACAAGACGCTGGGCGAAGTTGAGTGCCGTTTTCGTGCGCGCCCCAATGTTCTTCTTCCACCAAAATAATTCCATGTTGTCTTTCCTGCCTTCAATGTCGCTCATCGTTCCGTGGAAATTCATGCTTAGTCATTGGCTATTCACGTTTATGGACCAAATTTGATTAGAAATTGTTCGCTAGTGAAGCGATGTACGACACGTAGAATGACCATGATAGTGGAGCGCGGATGTAATTTGAACCACCATCGTATTGCTTTCTAAGCAGGAGTGTTGATATTACAACGGACGAAATCTCGTTCTATCTTCCTTCACCATTATTACTAGTCTTCCATCTCGTTTTTCATTGATACTTCACTGAACTGCAAGACTAGCACTTATCTGTTTTTGTATTTTAGTCATTTTGAAGACGTTCTCTATCTTGGGCGTGTTTTAGCGCAGTTGGAAGAGGAAGTCGCTTCGTCAACTGGCCATCACTAATCATTGCATGTACAAGTGTCAACGCCTAACGGCGTGTCTCGCACATTCTCACTTCGCGCGACGTTGCAGCATCACTGACCTACGGAAAGTAGTTTTTGTAAAACATAAAATTCGTCAACATCTAGGACCTGGTGCGTACTTTATCTGCATCAAGCCGTTCACTACTTCGGTACGTTCGTCATAGACCGTCCAGTAATGACATTGGTTTGTGCTGCGCAGTACTTCTGTCCCTCAGGTTGCTCCTCCACAACCGTTCTCATGCTCAACAGCTAGCGTTTCCAGACATCACTGACATGTTTTCCGAAGCCACGTCCCCCACTTGTTTCTTCTCGCTGCATCAAATTGCTCGTCCGCCTTTACTGGTCTTCCCTCCCCCTCTTTACAACCCCATATTCCTGGTCCCAACTCCTGGTCCACTTCCTTGTTTCCACTATTGACCCCTACTGGTCTCTTCTTGCTGGTTTCCCCGTCCTGGTCCCTCTTCCAGGTTGTTCCTTTCCCCTGGTCGCTCTCCTGGTCCACCCTAGAGGTCTTCCTTACTGCCACCACCCCTTAGTGGTCCTCCTATGCACACGGCAGACGTCGGTGACACGAATTCAGAATCACGACGCTTCGACGTAGGGGGGGGGGGGGCATCTTCTGGATCTAGAAGCTCAGAAGCGCGCGCAGTCGCCGCTGTGTCGAGTATGAGGAGGCTATGCATATAACAGATTCCTTGTTTTCCGTAAGAAGTCCCTTACGGCTCCATTCTTGTTGGTTCCCCGTCCTGGTCCCGCTTCCAGGTCCCTTCTTCCAGGTAGATCCCTCCCCCTCGAGATCCTCCTTACTACTCTACCCCAATTAAGTAGCCCTCCCACGATCACGGCACGACGACGGCGAGCGAACGCCCATTACGCGACATGTCACATCTTCTAAATCCGGCCTCCCTTACTGGTAATGGATCCCCCTGCTGATCCTGCTTACTTCCCCCCCCCCCTTCCCTAATTGGTAACTCCCTACTGCTCCTTCCTTATTGTCTAAACGCTTCTTGGTGCCACCTTCTGGCCTGCTTCATTGTTCCCCTTATCGACACCAACCATCCCGACCCCACCTCCAGGTCGCTCCTTCCTGGTCGCTGTCGAAGTCCCTTTCTACTCTTACCCCTTTAGTGGTCTTCTTATGCCAAAAGAACGAAGTCGTCGGCACGGCTTCTGAATCTGGACGCTCAGAAATGCCCGTAGGTGCTGCTGTGTTAAGAACTAAAGGGCTGCGCTTCCCCAGCTGCAGCAAAATCCCACGTTCAGTAGCAAATTTTGCCCGCGCTGTAAATGACGAGGCGTATCTCACTCAGGTTAGATCACTCGACCGCCCCCGCTGTGGATGATGCGGCGTATCTCACTTAGGTTAGACCATCAAACGTCATCGATCGCTAACTCAATTATATAGTGGTAGATAGATAGATAGGCTAAATACGATATCATATTTCATCCACGATATTCCATAGAAGTTTAGAGGATGGCGATCTTAAACAGGGACTAACTAACACCGTCTTTCATCCTTTCTATCCTAGTCGGGAAGGGCAAGCTTAAAGGGTTAGCGGTATACATCATCTCATGACATACATAGAACCACATCCCCTGAATTAAAATACAACCCTCGCGCCATGGAACAGCTCCTGAAGGTTTCGTAGAAATTCAAGGAAGGGATAGGAGAAGCGAATGTGCTATGTGCTCACCTCCGATTAGGATAGATCCTTTTTATTTTCGCCTTTTCTCAGCTATTTTGTCGCCGAGCTTTCGTAATGAAAAGTCCTCCAGACCTTGAGGAACGGTTTCCACAAGAATATGTTTGAGAAGGATACTGGTATTCAGATTCTTAATGAGGATCTCATATCTTTCCTCGCAGAAGAGGTCAAAACGATCTAAGCCTAGGAAGTGGCAGTGCTGTCTGATGCATTCTTTGGTAGCGTTCTTGTGGCTAGTTTTGCTACATTTTTTAGCATACAGAAGCCACTCAGCATAAAGTTAGTATTCCATCCGCCAGTTAAGCGGCGCAACTCCGCATGGCCTCTGGCTCTACTAAGTGTTTTTCATTTTTCTTTCGCCGTAGCTATCTGACCTATTAATTCTTCAGATTTTCATATTGTCTTGCTTTGTTTTTTTTTGGTACATGTCGCGAAGATGGGCAGCATTGGGAGGTGGATACGCGTCAGCGAATCAAATCGCATCAAATCAGTGCCATTCAAAGGGGGTTTGTTCGGCCGGTACCCTGATTGGGTGGCGTCTGTTCAGCCGGGCTTTGCGTGGTTATGATTGGCTGGTTCGCCATCACCTTCCAGTGCTGCCCATCTTCGCGACATGAACAGTTTTCTTCGTGTTATCTGGCCCTTCTCCTGATATTCAACTGCTGAACCTTCCACTTCTCTGTCTGCTCGGTGTTGCCTCTCCTTTCAGATCCAAAACCATTTAACCTGATCATCTCTAAACTTAGAACAGCGAGCTTAACTTACGAATACAAGCAGCCCAGGCTTTACATTATGAGTCTTGTTGGTCCTGCTTAAGACGGCATTAAACCTTATTTCTGACTATTTACGACCATTCTTGCAACCGCAAGTGATGTCTTGGAGGCGTACGAAGGCGATACTTGACTTACGGAACGAGTCATTCTGCCAGAAGATTTAAGAGAGACAAAGGATTCAATTCAGTGTGTCTTCCCTCCATACTTGAGAAGCCGTCGTCTTCGCTGCTGCTCTGTCGTCAATTCACCCTCTCGCTCCGATGAATTCGTGCTCATAGATGATTAGCATGCCGGTACTATCAGGAGATGTAGCAGTGTTGTGCAGGTAAATATCGCTAATGTCAATATCGAACGTGAGCCAGTTCGGAACTGGATCGAGAGCGAGAGGGCATGTCACCACATCACGCAGGTTATTTGCTCATGGAAGAACCCGCTTGATATGATTGCTGATGCTTCATCAGATCAAGGAGCCATCTTGTTACTCTAACCAAACACTGCAGGAAACCGGCTGTAGTTGGGACACGCACCAAAGTCAACACCGTCTACAAATTGCGATTGCGAAAAGCTGTTCAATTGTGACACTATAGGATAAGCCTAGTCTTACCTATCTAGTACTTGGCACTCTTCACCAGTTTTGGTTTCCGAAGACGTGGTGAGACAATTTGAAGCAAAATTTATACTCCAGGAAGGTTTGTTCGGAATGAAAACTTTGTTCAGTCCTATAACTTCTTTTACTCCAATTTAAGAAGAAGAATTCTCTCGGACAATTTCCGTCTACTCCTAAGGTCTAAATAAGGAAAGAGGATAAAGGACGGCGTTGCTCAATCCTTTTTGGGATGCGCCACACATTTTCCTTCTACGGAATGCCGTGGAGACCAGTTGAATACGTATTGGGCCATATAGACTTGTGGTGGTCAGCCGATGAACAAGTCAGCGCTTTATCCTTCCCAGACACGTCTGGTACCAATCGGGGAATCCGAACCAGGAACTTGGTATCGGGTGCACGCGACAGCCGACACCTTCGACTGTGTTACACGCGCCTCGTTGAAAAATGTCCCGTTGAAATAAAATGCATGGCGCGTACCAAAAGAGTTCGATTAACACAGACTTTTATGCTTTCTTGTTGTGAAATATATGCTGCAGACAACCAGTCGACACCATGTCTGGCATATCAGCTGCTGAGCCTCAGATCACGGAAGAGAGAAGAAAGATTATCGCCTTATAGAAGAGCTAAGCAAGTCAGGCGTCATCAGAAATTCTCTGAGACGCATTGTGATGCGATTCTCGCTTCTACACCTTGTCTTGTGCTTCATCGCTCGTCGTTTATACTTTATCATTTGTCCTTTATATAACAGTTGCTAAAAGATCTTAATGTGCCAGGATGTTCTCTGCATCTGACGTTTATGTATCTTCGCATTTTACGTTTTTATTTATTCTCCTATAAACGTGCCATAACCATGTTATATCTCATGCCGTTACTGACCGAGCTTGACTGAAAAAGATAAAGACTGAAAAGGGATCGGCTGTAGTTTTGTGTTTTTACGAGATTTGTTATGTATTTCACTTCTACTGAACATTGTGCTCGATTTGAACGTGACTTTGGCCTCTACAGTGACCTGAAGTGGTCAAGCGATGAACATTCAGTGTTTTGTCCTTTCTAGATTAACTATGGTGCCAATGTAAGACTTCACAGAGATGGAAAGCCTGGTTGGCTTGGATGGGAAATCTATACCAAAGGTATTCAAGATTCAAGAATCAGAGTGCACGCGACAGCTGGTCCCTCCTACAGACTGCGCTACCTCGCCCAACCTTGACAGAAGTAAGGTATATATTTGGTTGTCCCATATGTCCTTGCAGTTTTATTCAACGATTCACTGCAGATTTCGCCGGCGGTTTCTTGCCTAGTGCTGGATAGCGTTCGAAAGAGAATGATTTGCTCTATCAGAAAGTGTATTGCATTTCTTTTTTCATCATGAATTTTGCCAATTTTTAGGCCGTTGAAGTGAAAAGTGAAAAAGTAGCCATTTGCGCACTTGTTCTCTCCGCTTAGGCTTGCAATTTTTTTGCGTAGTTTTTATAGCATTTGAAAGAAAATGTTCTGTACTACAAGAATATGTGTTAGTGCTATTTGCTCATTTGTCCTTTATTGATTTTTAGGCCGTCAAATTGGGACGTCCGAAGGAGGGTGGTTATTTTTGCGGACAGCTCCTGCTCTGTGGTTGAACTTTTTGGGTTGGTGTGATATGTCATTCGAAAGAGAATGCCTTGCTCTACAAGAATATGTGTCGCGTTTATTGATTTCTATTGAATATCAACAAAATGCCAAAAAGAGAAAGTCGTCTTCACCAACAACTCCTTCTCCTTCTTCAGTTGTTGATATTCGACAGAAATCAGCATGAGCCAATAAACGCGACACAAATTCTTACTGAGGAAGACATCCTCTTCCAAACGACATATGACACCAAGCAAAAAAGTCCAACCACAGATCCGGAGTTTTGGTAAAAATTCGGACGGAAAAGTTGGAACTTCCAATTTGACGGCCTAAAAATCAATAAAGGATAAGTGAGAAAATAGGATCAGTACATGTTCTTGTAGAACAGAACATTGTCTTCCAAGTGCTATAAAAAACTGTGCAAAAAATTACAAACCTAAGCGGAGAGAACAAGTGCGCAAATGGTTACTTTTCCACTTTTTCACTTTTCACTTCAACGACCTAAAAATTGACAAAATTCAGGATGAAGAAAGAAATGCAATACATTTTCTGATAGAGCAGGTCATTCTTTTTCGAAAGCTGTGCAACGCTATGCAGGAGACCGCCGGCGGAATCTGCAGTGAATCGTTGAAAGAACTGCAAGGACTTATGGGACAATCTAATATTATGAAACGAGCCATTTATATCTAAGAACAGTAAGACGTGCTGGCTCGGTCAAAATGCATCATTTCTTGATTCTGTGGCCCTTTCTCCACTATCCACAACAAGCAAGAGCATTTCAGACTCTTGGGCCCTAAAAACCAGATGATAATGCGATCACCGCTCGACATAAGGAATCCAGAAGGCGAACATGGGAGTGACTCTGTTCACAGGTGAGAGTAGGCCTTCGGAAGTCCCAGATTCGTCGACTATGGAGGACCACAGGCTGCCGCTTAGGCCAAGCCTCCAGCATTAGATCCTTTACTGGCTGGATGTCAGAACAACACCAGGACGTCCATCAACCCGCTGGTCATACTCCTCCGTGAGAGTCATGATGACAAGTGCTGAAGAAGAGCCCTAACTGGCTAGAATTCACCGGATAGTAAAAGAACATTAGGGGCCGGATTCATCGACGACTTACAGCAATCTAACAGAGAAAATTACAGCCGAAATCCCTTATAGCGCGGCTTGACAAGTGATGTGGTGAGCGATAAGCCGCATATCTGAGTTTTCCGCTGTGAATTCTCTGTTAAACTTATGCAAGCCGTTGAACCCGATCCCAGGATGCCCTAATCACAAGGAGGATCCATTGGGCTATCTTGGCACGAGATAGGTATGTACAACTCGAGAACCAGTAGAATGATTAAAACAAGTGTACTAATTTAACCGATTACTTTTCTACTGTTGATAAGCTCGTGGTAGCGCAGTCGGAGGAGGTGTCAGTTGTTGTGTGCACCCAATTTAAGATTCCTGGTTCGGATATCTCACACAGGCCAACCATGCCTTCTAACCCTCTAGAGTCGGTGCTTCGATACCATATACCAGACTTATCTGGGAAGGGTGAAGCATTGCTTCGTCTGGTCACTGCAAGTTATCGTGTGGGATAAATACGTATTCAAACTGTCCCCACGTCATCTTCAAGTTGAATGTGTGTCGCATACTATTGGGGGGACACTACATATTTCGCACAATTAGGGCTTACATATGTTTAGCGTTTAGAGTAATTACAGTTGGCTGGTGTTCATTCAGATGTAATCGTCCCTCCGAGGAAAATTCATTTTTATTTATTTACTTTATAATTTTATCTTCTTATTTTTATTTATTTGTTTTTTTAAAAATTTTATCTATTAGGGGGGGCAAAAGTAATGAGACTCTCCATGCCGTGCCCATGTATGTCGTGACTGGAGTCTGGTTTCGTGCTTCTCGTATTTGTATGTTTGTATGCTACTTGCTGAAGGCCACCTAAGAAGTGACCTCTTCCGCCCTTTCCAGAAGCATGCCAAAACCCCAGTCTGTCTTATGCCGAAACCCCAGTCTGAAGAGTTTACCTGTGTCGCGCAAATTTCGCTCAATTCCCAACCCCGAGCAGCCTGGACTCAATACTCACGCAAGATGAGAACCACGTCTTCTACCCTGCCAAGCAGCGAGTCTGAGTGAGGCCTGGTGACCTGTTACCGACCTTCGTTCGGGCGGGATGTTCACGGCGAGAAGCACCTTCTGAGCTTTTGAGTCTGCGTCCCTGGACCAGTGTACTGGAAACTATTTTCCAAAAGCACGACGATGGACTCCAAGGCATGGTAAACGAAGTAGAAGAGATGGATCTGCGACTCGCCTTATTCGGTCTCAGCGTTTCAAGAAGGTCCTCCTCTTCGACAACGCCGCACCCTATCGGCAAAAGTGACCACGGATAAGCTTGCTCAGCTGGGCTACATTCACCTGCCTCACCCACCGTATTCGACGGACATCTCTCCATGCGACTACCACTACTTCTTGAGCCTATAGGACTTCATTGTCGGAAGGGACACAAGGACCCAAGCAGACCATAACGGGCAGTGGATCAGCACCAGGCCTAAGCAGTTCTGGAAGGATGGGATCAGGAAGTTGGCTAATCGATGGCAGCAATGGCGAATACATTCCTTAGCACCATTGCGTTGTATCTGAGTTATAAAGAAATAAAAAAAATTTGTTGAATTTGTCTCAATACTTTTGACCCACCCTAATAAATTTGATTAATTAACGTCGTCCTTTATCCTTTACGATGAGTGCTCCACATGACACCGGTACAGACAATTTTGAGCTTTTTTTCTGAAACCATGAAAACTTCCACTTGTATGTACATACAAAAAATCCATCGAGAAAATTTTTTGGGTATGCTGTGTCCCGAAGCTCCAGCACATACCTATATACCTGAAGTTATTAGGGTTCCATGGTAAACTGGTACGGATGCAGTTTCTCTTAATAGGCTGCTCTGTTAGCAACCATTATTAGATCAACAAACTTCTACTGCTTTCCCTATTTTCGTATTGCTGAGCTCACTCAATTGCGCTGAATCTGGTCTTGCTGGTTTCATAGTTTTCCGGTTTATTACAATTATTTTCCCCCTCCTCTTCCCTACACTTTCACGCATTTGGGCACTTAATCTTATTGCACTGTAGAAAATAAATAGATAAATAAATAAGTTTTCTGTGAATCTGGGCAATGCTCTCAACCCCTTTAAATATCTACGATGTTTTCTATCTCCGCAGCCACATAAAGGATAAAGGATAAAGGATAAAGGACGGCGTTACTCAATCCCATTTGGGATGCGCCACGCATTTTACTTCTTCGGGATGTCGCGGAGGCGCATTGAATGCGTATTTGGCCATACAATGACTTGCGGTGGCCAGCCGATGAACAATCCAGCGCTTTATCCTTCCCAGACACGTCTGGTACCAATTCACCGACCCCGGAGGGATGGAAGGCTTGGTTGGCTTGGGTGGGAAATCCGAACCAGAGATCTGGTATCGGGTGCACGCGACAGTTGGCGCCTTCTCCGACTGCGCTACAAGGGATGAACTACATATGCCAAGAAAAAGCTGAATACCTAGGCTTCATAACAGTATAGAAACCGTAGAGAAGTGAAGGCTTTCAATAAATACGTATTCAAATTACTTCCACAACATTCCATGGAAGCAAAATGCGTGGCGCATCCCAAAAGAGGTTGGCTAACGCTGTCTCTTGGCCTTTTTCCTTATTTTTCCTCGAAATGAAGTGAGCTCACAGTGTTTTGAAGTATCTACCGAGAATGGGTTCAAAGCTTCTGTGACGTTCAGCAGCAGCACTCGTTCCAGAGCCACAGTATTACGGTGCTCTTTGAAGGGCACGAGTCAACCCTCTCGTACCCTTCAAAGAGCACCGTAATAGACCGTGCCGCAGAAGTCGAGGCGGTCGCTGCACGTGATTGCGGCGTGCTTGTTCAGAGATCACTGGCGATAAACGAGCTGCGCTGCGCGACCTTTAGAGGCCATAATAAACACGACGCGCTGACCTTTAGAGAAGCATATCTGTTAGAGCGGGACCGCCACCATAACCGCTGACCCGCTGATATGTTCAGATGGCATTCCGAAAACAGATGATAATTCTGCCTTCTGCCGTTCTCGGCTTCTTTTGCGCCGGTTGTCGGTGTCCAGTTTGATGTCCAGCGGTCCCACACGTTCGCTGGTCTAGCGATAATCCGACGGCAATAGAACACTGCTGTCGCTGACGCCGTGCCCATCGGTCTTTTTTAAGCAGGTCCGGAGAGAAGGCCGTATAAATTTGCGAGAATTCCGGAGCCGATTATGCAGCAGAGCAGGTTGTCTGGTGGAAGAGTTCTGAAAAACGGCTGCTCATCTTTAGTTCAGGGATAAAATCTCTGCGATCCAACATAATAATTCTATTTCAAGCTCGTAGAGAAGGTATCAGAACAACGCAGAGCTTAGTGGTACGGTTGAGTGGAACGAAAGTGAAAAGCAGAGGACGGATCGGACACCAAATGGGCCAGGGGTGTGCGAGCCCCTTCAGAGTTTGGATTCAGATAAATGCTGGTTTCATTAATGCGATAATTGTTACATGATTTATATACCCGCCTTTAGATCTGTTCTCTGGCAGATTTCGAATGCTCACAGCGTTCTTATTCGGACGCAGTTTGGGGATCCTTTCAGGCACTGGTCTTGTGGTGACCACGAGGCAACTTTTGATTGTAAGCCCAAGGGAACTGTCTTACCGGTACGCCAGAACAGAACAATTTCTGTAGGAGCAGTCTCCCTCCTCTAAATGGAACCGTTCCGTTGAGACAGTTCCCTTGTTGAAAAAGAATACGCCTTGAATGCTGATATATTCCAGACTGTGAGTGTTCTGCAGGTATCGCCCAATGACAGTCATGGTTCTGGCGTACAGTTGAGACAGTTCACCTTCTAGAAGAATAATAGGGACCTGATTGTTATTTGGCAGTTCCTGCAGGACACAGACTGGAACAAATACGCATTCAAAGCATCTTTACGAGATTGCTAAAAGTAGGATACGTGGCGCATCACTTCACAGAAGAACGGGCCTAGCATGGAAGCATAATTGGAGAGCCGCCTTTGGCATACTCTTGGTTCGGGTTTCCTTGGCCAACCCAGTTCGATCTCTCGGGTGTCGGTGATTTGTACCAGAATTGTCCGCTAAGGCCTATGTTAGACTTCGGCGATGCTGTTGTCGGCGACGTCCGCGACAGTGTTGAGCGGTTGCTTCGCAGTGCGTAGTCGCCGAAGTATAACATAGGCCTAAGGGTAAAGCGCTGACTTGTCCATCGGCTGGCCGTTGCAAGTCATTGCAGGGGCCAAACATGCATTCAATTGTCTCCACGATATCTCGTAGAAGTATAATAGAATGCGTGGCGCATCTCGTAAAGGGATCAACAATGCCAACCTTTACCTTTTTACCTAAGTCTATAAAGGAAGGCTCACCCCCAATTCCTCCAATAAAATCCTAGCAGTTTATCCAAAAAGATTTAAAATAAAAATGTCAAGTACAGATACATAAAGGGTATAATGATAAAGGACGCCGTTACTCAATCCTTTTTGGGACGCGTTACGCATTCTAAATAGTTCTACGGAATATCGCGGAGGCGAGCTGAATACGTAATAGGCCATACAATGCGGTGGCCAGCCGACGAGCAAGTCAGCGCTTCATCCTTCTCTGACAAGTCTGATACCACTTCACCGACCCCGGTGGGACGAAAGCTTGGTTGGTCTGGAACCGAACCAAGAGCCTGGTATCGGGTGTACGAGACAGCCGGCACCTCCTCCGACTGCACTCCATGCGCACAAGTACAGATACATACTCTGGGGGGGAGAAGTTGGGTCGTGTACCGGAGCCGCGATCTGCCCAGCTACGGGCCAAGATCTGCCCATCTACGACCCAAGAATGCAAAAGTGGGCGGAACCATCTGCCCAGCTCGCAGCACTTGGTCATCTCGAGCTCGGCAGCACATCCTGCTTATTTCGAAGGGAGGATGTGCTGCCGAGCTCGGGCAGCACGTGCTGCCCTCATAAAGGATGACCGAGATTCTTGGACCGTAGCTGGACATATCGCAGCTACGGGACACGGCCCAACTTCTCCCGTCCGGTCAGAGTATATATGGCGTCCGAGGGTGGAGATCTAAATAAGTCTGATTTGGCTTAGTTATTGCTACCAGATCTGAAAGAGATTCTCTGTAATGCCGCTTTCTAGACCTTCATCTTTCATTCTTTATCTACAGCCCAAACTAAATGATATCTACTCCCAAAGAAGATCATCATCTAACGTTGTTTGCTGGAAATTTATTTATTTGCTACTGCGATACAGTTAAAGCAAATGACTGCTACCGTAGCATCAATGCAACAAATGCCAGTAGATAGAGAATGCACACCGCGAAAAATAGATACAGAAAAAACCGATAGAAAAACTAAGCACATCGACATAGGAGAGCGACAAACAGGAAACAAATGATCATAAAGGGAAAGGGCATTTAATGGATGATGCAACATTTTTGGTGAAGGAGGACAGTGGGTCGCCAACACTGCAAGTCCAACCGCGAAGACTCCGGATACCGAGAATTTGGTCTGCAACCCTCTTCAAATCGTACCTTGATAATTAGGGCAGGGGAGGGCCATAGGATTCTGCAAGACTCCATAAGCGCGAGGAGAAAGCGAAAAGAGGAAACGATAATACAACAGGTGCTGCTCCTAAAATACACAAGTGTCAAATGTGCATCGTTTTACCTTCTTAGAGCTTCTTGCTGCTCAATAAATCGGAGAAAACGCTCCGCTCCTGAAAAAGGACTTCGTCCACCTCAGAAAGCTACAGCCTAAACGGTTCCACATTGCTATGTACAACCCTTACAGGAAACGATCATTGGAATGAAATCATATGAGGCCTTTCAGGTCTTATCCTAAACGGGCGCCCTCTGCTCTCTGTGTGAATCCACGGTTGAGGGAATTTCGAAGAGGTCATATATATTCAGACTGATCTCATCGGTGGTCAAATATAGGAAATATAACCGTAGGAGGAGATCCAAGTCTGATTTTTCTCCAGAAGCAATGCATGGCGCAACCCGAGGAAAGATAGGAATTGAAAAGATTGGAATTGAAACAAGAGATATTTACTCTCTAGCGATAAGAAGACCATCGTTGCTAACAATGCTTTTCGGAAAGCTGCTGAGAATGAAGTAGACATGTTAGAGAAGAAGAGTGCACGACGAATTCTCAGCGAGTCTGATTAACGTCGACGCTCATCCTTTATCTTTCGAACTCAAGACCACTCCAATAACCCCTGAACTTGTGTGGCAGCAATAGGTTGAGCAGTTAGTAGGCAAGTTCTTGCTCTGCATGGTGGAATCATCTGTTTGCCAAACTGGCTCTTCCACTTGCCTATTGCCCTATACTGAAGGTTAATTTGAAGCAAAATTTTGTAGAGGGCATCTATCTTTCCTATTTTTGCACAAAATATAGAGATAGAGTTGATCCGCTGCTCCTTTTTAGGTATTAGTGATAGGGTATCTGAAGGCAACTATTAATGGATGCCTCGAGTTATTACTAGAAAAAGGTATCAGCGTATTTTCATGGGTCATCGAAGGCGCAAAAAAAACTTTCATCGCCGACTTCTAGAGATGCCGCAGTCTCACTTGAGAGGTGGTACGTTAAAAGCAAAAAAAACTACTCCATGGAGAGAGTTTGTCGAAAAAAATTATCTTTTTGTTTCCTTCTTCAAACTCATGCAAGACCCATCGCCGTTTGTTGTACGTGACAGACAAAAAATACTTCAGGAAGAAGCTGTTTTTCTTTCATCTGAAGTCTTTGCGGAGGCTAACCTTCCAACAGTCATGAAGCCAAGTAATTTCTTCGATGAATTTTTTCCATAACGTACTTTTTGTACCTTTCTTCAGAAGAACACCTGAGGCTGGATTCACATTTTCTAAGGTGATGAGTTAATTGTAGTGGATAAGTTTAGTAACAGAGGATAGTTGGCAAAGGGCAAGTTTTTAAACATTTATTGCATGTACACTAAGTACATGAAACGAAACGCAGCTAAAAGTGTTGTAAGCCAGGCAGTTTTGTATTCATTATGTAGTATAAAGGATAAAGGATAAAGAACGGCGTTACTCAATCCCTTCTGGGATGCGCCAGCGTATTCTACTTCTACGGGATGTCGTGGAGGCGACATGAATGCGTATTTGGCCATACAATGACTTGCGGTGGCCAGCCGATGAACAAGTCAGCGCTTTATCCTTCCCAGACGAGTCTGGTACCAATTCACCGACCCCAGAGAGATGGAAGGCTTGATTGGCCTGGGCGGCAATTCCGAAACAGGAACCTGTATCGGGTGCACGCGACAGCCGGCGCCTCCTCCGACTGCGCTACAGGCGCCCGTTATGTGATATAAATCGGTTAATAACGTAATTCTACCCCACCATCCACCTCCACGCTCTTGTGAATTCCTGCTAATGCCTCTGTTTCTACCCGCTACCCACATAAACCTTGGTAAAGTTACTAATGAATCCGGCGTCTGATCAGTAGGATTTTCCTCGACCTATAGATACTTACATTTGAAAAAAGTTATTGCTGTGGAGCGAGAAAGCACTTCCGCTGACGAAAATAACTCTCTTCAATCAACTTGGTGCCCTTTGGTGCGTTATTTCTTTCCTTCCATTCTGGCGTGGCACTATAAATCATCCACCGATGATCATTGCTATCAACGGGTTAGAAAGTTAATGACGTCCTGAATCAGAAGAGGGCAGACCATCAAACGAATAATAAAGTGCTGAGACAATTGATCTTTGTTAAAGCGAACACCTAGACCGGAAGTCTAATCTTAGCCATGAAAGACTATGCATATAAAGAAGACCGTACGTAGTTAAAGGCAGAAAGGTATTGCTCATCTACGGCTTTTCATGCGTGATTTCATTGCAGCGAAGGTGGTGGCTACTTATTGCTTTCGAATAATACAGATTTGATGATTGCTACGATGCAACTTCAAGCACGTCCTTTTCCAAAAAGGTGCGATTCTGCTCCCTCGCCAATCAACCCTTCTACTTCTTCGGGAACTGTGGAATGGTACTTGACTTTTCCGTCAAATTAGTAAAAATGAACACTAGCTCACCAACTAGCACATAATTATGACCAAATGAATAGCTCCCTAAGGATGCTCCGCGAGAGCTAGAGGTCTGTTATGGACTCATCGATCCTTTCGGATGGTGTCACGTATTCTAGTCCTCTTCTGTGTTGCAGTGGCGCCTGAATGAGCATGTTTGCTTAACGACCCTACCTGAAGTAGACCGTGACCACTAGCTATTGTTGAGAGCAACAGACCGCCTTTTTCGTTGGACGAGGAGAGCTTGGAAGGCTCCCTAAGAACCTCTTAGGTTAAGCATTATGCGCCAACCACGAAAGAATGTCCTTCCAAGGTTTTGTCTCATAAACACCAGCACGATAATGCTGAACTATTTCATGTATTTCATGAAAGAGAAGTTGTTTGAATGCACGTGGACGCCTACATTTTCATTCTTTCATCCTTAAGTACCTCTCTGGCCATTGAAATTTTGTGCCTTTTCCTTCACCATTTAACTGTTTATTTATTTATTCAATAAGTTACATGAAGTAGACATCAGAAAAAAACACCATCACTCAAAACAACCTACATACTAATAAAGTCGTCACCTTGTTTTACGTGCAGGGTAGAAAAACAAATTTACTGCACTTTTCAAAGATATGAATAAGGAAGCTGCTCTACAAGTAAATGAGTCAGTCCTCATGCTTCTTTGTGAAGTGTTGCAGGTGAGTTTCACAGAGCTACCTCTAGTTACCTCTACCGTTGTCTACTATGTTCGAGGTTCTTTGAGGACTTTGCGGAGAAGTTTCTAAGATGACCTCGCGGCTCAAGTGACATTGTCCTCTAGATAATCCAATTAGGGTAAGCCATGGAATTCTCCGCAGCACAACGTCGTTGAGGATCTGACAATTTAATGTGATGAAGGCGACGTCAGGATTCATTTCATAAAGTACAGAATGCTTCCAATAAATAGGACTGGTTACCACAGCCTAGCCTAGACTCACTAGGTCAGGCTGTGGTAGCCTTCTAGAGATCAGCTCCTTTGTGAGTTCCACCGATACGATAGAGATGTTAGACTAGCACCCAAATGAATATCTTCTGGTCTTCGCAACAAAATGTAAAGGGCCGTCTAGTCAGTCTCTGTACAGGATGCTCTGCACTTTCTACAGGAACATCGTGGAGGCAATTTGAATGTTTATTTGGCCTATACAATAAGCCACGGAGGCCAGTAGACATTGGATCCGACACCAATTCGGATAATTGGCCGCAATTTTTTCAAACTCGGTTAAAAGGCATATGCGAATAATCACATTTTTGGAAAGCGTTGGATCTTCAGATAAAAGTAGCTATTACAAGAAGAAACTTTGGGTGATCTGAATAGTTGGTTTGTCTTCGCATTGCACATCGGATATCCATATCGGACAGCATATCAGATTTCCGATAAAAATCAGTTGTCTGAAATATCCAAAAATTCGATCTTGAAAAAAACACTTGGATCTAGTCGAAGGGAAGCATGCGCTGTTTGGCTGCTCCGCTCCTTTCCTTGAATTTCTGCCAGAGCTTTACATTCTGCCAAATGATACAACGGAGGTTATGCGGACTAAGGGACTCTTGTGTCGTGTCGTGGGATGCTCCACTTAACTGGCACCTTAGCGCTGCCCTCTCCCGATTAGGAAAGATCCAAACGCTTCTATCTGAATTGCCCTAGGATCTGGCCTTTCAAAAATTCGATTGTTCGCAGAATCCTTCTAACCAAGGCGTGAAAAAATGACGGATCTGAGTTATCCGAATCGGCGTCGGATCCGATGTCTAGTAGTGGCCAGTCGATAAACTGGTCAGTGTGGCACAAATTATTGACCTCACAAGGCTGCAAGGCTTAGTTGGCTTGGGCTAGTCCCGAACCAAGATCCTTAATTTGTGGTGCACACAACAGTCGGCGCCTCTTTGCACTGTGCTACCCAACGCTCAACAAGTCCTCTCAATACTCGACACAAGGCGCGCTAAAGGTGCCTTTTTTACGTCGTGCAGAGGGAAGATATGTGACCACTTCTCAGAGAATGAAACAACGGCCTTTACCCTCATCCTTAAACCGAGCAGTGGCGCCGGACTTGAACTGCTACCGTAGAACTGCTGAACGTACTTGGGATGCCACTAGTCTTTCCACAACAGCTCTAACTTCTATAGTTCTAAGGCCTCCACCTACTCCTTGGACGAACTGCCTTCTACTTGTAGCTGCTGTCAGCGCTGGCAGGAGACATTGGATCCGACGCTGATTCAGATAATTCGGATCCGTCATTTTTTCCAAACCCCTCGAAATCGGTTTCTTCTTATAGGGACCTAAGGCCCTATCCGATATAAGGTCCGAATAGAAATCAGTTATTTGGATTATCCGAAAATCCGCTCTTGTTAAGAATACTCTTCCATGAATCACCCAACATCCGGGGCTTTTGAAAAATGCCATTATTAATCATTGCCATTATTTTAACCCGGTTTGAAAAAAGGAAGGAGCTGATTTTTCCGAGTCGGCATCGGAACCTATGTCTGCTAGGCAAATGTCTGGAGTAATGTCTGTATTTCAGCTAAATATGAATAAGATAATACACCTTCTCAAAATTTTGAACTGAGATGGCTTCAACAAAATCAATGGCTTGAAAAGGGTTGCGAATGCAGAGAGCAATATTGATTGAATCAACTTAATTTTTGCAATGGTAGCTATGGTATTTACGAAAAAAATCACGGGCTCTTCTTAGCTAACAGAAGATTTATTTCTGATTCCCTGCGTATATAGCTAAGCGTAGAATTGTCATTCTTTCGCTTGTTGTGCCATTTTTTATTGGCCTAAATAAAATGAGTAAACAAATAAATAAATAACCGATTAACCTTGTCTAATTCGTCGACCGGTCAGAACACACCGTCCGAAACAGTGGTGGTCATCAGCCAAAGTCGCTCTGACAACTAACGGCAGCTCAGTCACGGTGTCAAGTTATGATCTCCGCTATCGCTTCGGGACCCGCAGCGAGCGCATGGCGATGGCGGAGCGGAGGCACCGCCCCGTCACGGTCCTCCCCCGAGGTGGGAATTCGCCTACCGTACGCTCACACAAGCGTCTGACAGCGCTCCGCCGCGCTCGCCGTGTGATTGAGATAATATTTAGGCGGCGGGGATGGGCGGTGACCGTTCAGTGTCGGATGTCGGCCGTCGTCAGCCTGCTGTCGGTGTCCTTTAGTTTTCTGCACTGTTTTCCATTCCTGATGTGGTGTATCGATCAGTCCTGTGCTCATTACAGTGTCCTTCCATAACGAGATCGTAAGGTCGCAGGGATCTATGGCCATTCCTCCCTTCTGTCCTTGCCTCGCTCGCTGTCGGTCCGTTGATGTGCATTCGTAATTTCTCAAAAGTGCTATGGCGCTCCGCATTTTGCCCTCTTCCCTCTTCTACACCGATCTTCTTGTACGAGGCCAATGAACCATTTGCATTTGGTCTCGGTACCTCTGCAGCCCTTATCTATCTTGAAAAAAATCAAATTTTGTCAAATTTCAGCTGTCTATGGGCTAATTATATGAAAAACAAACTGATCTCTTCTCTCTAGGCATAGGATTTTCCATTCGTCCCATCCTCCTAATCAAGACGGAAAGACTTTTTTCATTACTCAGAGATTTTGGACGCAAGTCTCGAGTGCTAAGGTGGTTTCTTTAACCTTTTCCTCCATGATTCCTGAAAAGTTTTGTAGTGTGCCTTCGTTAATTTTTCAAACAACTTCTTAGAAGAAGTCGATAACAGGCAAGGAGCAGGTGTGGATGCCTATGGATGGAAGATAGAAAAGATAGGAAAGATTAAGGACGGCATTATTCAATTCCTTTAGGGATGGGCCATGCATTCTACTCTTACGACATACATGGATGCGATTTGAATGCGTACTTGGCGCATGGCCAGTTAATGGACAACTCAAAATTATCTCCTTACCATGGAAGTCCTGGTACCATTTCACCGACCTTGGAGGGACGGAAGGCTTCACTTGTCTAGACGGGAAATTCAAACTGAGAACCTGGAGTCGGGTGCGCGCGATAGCTGGCGCCTCCTCAGACTGCGCTACCTCGCGCCCATAGGTGGAATATTAACAAATAATGCATGTGTAGGGGCGCGTGTAGCGCAGTCGGAGGAGGCGCGACTGTCGCGTGCACCCGATACCATGTTCCTGGTTCGGATTTCCCGCCCAGGCCAATCAAGCCTTCCATCCCTCCGGGGTCGGTGAATTGGTACCAGTCGTGTCTGAGAAGGATAAAGCGCTGACTTGTTCATCGGCTGGCCACCGCAAGTCATTGTATGGCTAAATACGCATTCATGTCGCCTCCACGACATCCCGTAGATGTAGAATGCGTGGCGTATCCCAGAAGAGTAACGCCGTCCTTTATCCTTTATTTATCCTTTAATGCATGTGTGCGAAGTAGCTTGGTAGCACAGTCTGAGGAAGCGCGGGCTGTCGAATCCATTTCGAATCGGGGTTTTCGGTACGGTTCCCATCCAGGCCAACCATGCTCTCGATCCCTCCTGGGGCCGGATTCATCAACGACTTTCAGCAATTTAACAGACAAACTACAGCCGATAGCGCGGCGAAATGTTTCACCTTATCGCTTGATAAGTCGCGCTATCAGGGATTTCGGCCGTTATTTTCACTGTCAAATTGCTGTAGGTCGTTGATGAATCCGGCCCCTGGTCGACGAAATTACATCGGACATTCTGGAGGGGACAGAACCTTGATATATTCATCGACCATCTGATTTTTTTGAATAGGCCAATTAAATACGCATTCAAATTGCCTACACGAAATCTTGTTGAAGTGGAATACATGGTGTATCTTGCAAAAAGAATCCTCGATCTTTATCAGCATTAGATAAAAACTAACTAAACTTTTGGAACTGAAATATTTAATATTTAAATGTGTGGTCGATATGATCTACTATGTGGCATACCAACGCGCTTTATTGATTATGCGTAGTAGATCACAAGCTGAGCGCCTAAAATCTCTGGCATACTTTATTTTATTTTACTTATTCAAGGCATAGACAGCAAAAAACAACTAACATATTTAAATTACTCAGATTGAAATCAATCCTTATGCTAACCTATCAACCTAGTATAACCCTACATACCCTGATGCTTTCCTCCGAAGTGGAGGCAGCCTATCATCTGTATCACCTGTCGTCTCGTTAATCATCGAGCTGCTCGAGCGAGCGCCAGCAGCGTCTCCATTCGTTCCTGTCGCATGCCAGAGTGCTCCAATGAATCATCTTCGCTCGAGGGACACGAAGAGCGTCAAGGGGTCGTTCAGGGCTTTCGCGAAGAAGTCCTACCAACGCGTTGGATGGCGTCTTGATGTTCTCTTGTCATCCCGCGGAATCCAGTCGGTGACTGCTCTCGTCCCTTGGGTGTCTTCGAAGCGCATTACGTGGCCGACCCACCTAATTTTCGACGACTTGGCCCATGAGATCTCTAGCGTCTCTGATCTTCGAATGTCGACGAAGTTCGGAAGTATAGTAAAGCATAGCCATCCGTGTATCGGATTGCGTTCTTCATTAGACTCATGCCGCTCTGTCTTTCATTTCATAAAGGAGTAAGAGAACTCATCTGTTTCCTTCCTTCTCACCGGAATGAACTCCTGCGCGTCACGATGAAATTCCGACGAGATCGTCCTGCCATTGTGCAAAATTTTTCATATCCTTAGCGGTCTATTTCTGACTAGTCGTTTCTTTTCTTCACAATAACTCCAAGTGATGGTTTTCATATTTTAAAGGACATTATTTCAGCTGAATCCTTGCTCCACACCATCGGCATCCGAGTATGGTGTTTCCGACACAGGCGACAGCCGAAGCGCGTTATATCGCGATATTCGGCACCAGAACGCGATTCGTCGTCATGGTTCTCGTGCTGCTGTGCCTAACCAGTATATGGTAAGCGGGTATATGTGATTATTATTTAAATAACTCCATGTTTTTTAAGGGATCTGCTTTTAAATAGAATTTTCACGTGGTGAAGAGCTTAGACAAGGGCAAAGTTTCACTTGTGATGTTCCTTTCTGTTGAACACTTTCTGTAAAAATTGTCGATATGGGCTGCAATTTTCGCGGTGAATGGCGGAATCCTTCTTCGCAAAAAGACGTCCAGTGTCGGCGTTGTCTGGACTACCTCCGAGATCCCAGTGACATTAAGGTCCACCTGCTCCAGACGCGAGTTGAAGAGACCATATGCTACAGGCACGTCAATTGGTAGGAAGAAAACGCGTGCAAAACCCTGCCTTTTAAGGTCGCTCCGTCATTCCTACAGCGCTTGGAACAGGCAAACAGTTCCATGGAACCTTCCTCCTCCTTCTCCATCTCCCTTTTTTGACCATTTACGCTCAATTTACAGCAAAGCTGGCTTACCCTTAACTGTGGCTGCTTCCGTGGCATGTCATCGCTTTTTCGGAGTCTGGGTGTTCAATGGGGTTGTTAAGAAAACCTCAAGTCTGGCTTTTGAACTTTGACATTGAGATTAAGGATGAAGGATAAAGGATAAAGGACGGCGTTACTCAATTCCTTTTTGGGATGCGCCACGCATTCTACTTCTATGTCGTGGAGGTGATTTGAATGCGTACAATACCGCTCAAATTCTTCGCAAAAAAGACGCTTTGCGACGGATTAATCCGTCACAAAGCGTCGCATTGCCATAACTCTCTTCAAAGTTATTTGTTTAAAATCTAATTAACACCATTAGAAGCCCCGTCTCAATTTCTATCCAGTGATCTAAATATCATCTAAAACGATTGCACAATGACCTAGTTATAAAGCCTTCCGGCGGCCGAAGAGGTGAAAATGGTTTTCAGTTTGAATACGGACAATATTACATCTGTGGAAAGCCCGCAACGAGCTGAGAAATGCTGTCCAGTTGATTTTTCGAATAAACTCATCCATAAAGAGGTAAGCGACTGAAACAAAATTTTCTGTTGTTTTCGTCAAACTTTGGCCGCATAGAAATCTACCTTGAACGGCCAAAATCTTTTCGTTCTTTTCAAATTCGAATGTGCTTGTGGTCTACTGTAGACCACATAAAAACACGGCTTTCGTACGTATCCTGTACAGGAGCAACCGAAGTTTAAAAATAGGAGAAATCCTACGCCGCATATTGAGATCGGACCAATCCCTTGTTGGAAAAAAGAAAATCTAGTAATTTCTGTCCATTTCTCAAAGCCATTTTACACGTTTTATAAAGACCATTGTTCCCACAATAAAGTAGTAGAATACTGTCTTCTGAAGAAGGCTACCAGTTGGGTAATTCTTAACTGAATCTTAGGTTTCCGCGCATTTGCGCTTATCTGAAATCGGGCCTATGTTATTCAAATTTAGCACTATTTAGTACCACCATGACACTTGATGCGTAACAAATACAGATCTGCTGAAACAATAGAGGATTTCTGAGTTTCTTTGAATCTCCTCAACGAAACGCCTTAAGGACATGCCACTGGGGATCTCGGAGGGGTCGTAAATCAATTAACGGAGCCGAGGAAGTAAAAGCTTCATAACTAGGTCACTGTGCAATCCTTTTAGATGATATTTAGATCGCTGGATAGAAATTGAGACGGGGCTTCTAATGGTGTTAATTAGATTTTAAACAAATAACTTTGAAAAGAGTTATTGCAATGCGACGCTTTGCGACGGATTAATCCGTCGCAAAGCGTCTTTTTTGCGAAGAATTTGAGCGGTATTGTATCTGGCCATACAATGACTTGCGGTGACCACCCGATGAACAAGTCAGCGCTCTATCCTTCCCAGACATTAGATACCAATTCACCGACCTCGGAAGGATGGAAGGCTTGGCTGGCCTGGGCGGGAATTCCGAAGCAGGAACCTGGTATCGGCAGCACGCGAACTTTTGACTTTGACGAGATCGAAATGGATGTGTAGCTCATAACGTAAATGTTTTTTTGTATATCCTTTTACCCACCGTTGTTCACTGTTCTGCACAACTTTTTTTATTTTGAAAGAGTCACTTTTAAGTGGATTTCCGTTTGTTCTTCATTTTTTTTACTTGATCAGTTTTTGCCGACCTTCGCTATTGGGTATTTTTGTGAACACTCGAATCTACTTATTGAAATGCTTTCTAAAAGGTTCTCGCACGAAAAAACAAACTGGTGCAGACGAGATCGAAAAAATCTCCATCTCATCTACATGTCGTTCACAGTGCCACTGCGGCGGCTTAACCCGACCGGATTGATTTCACGTCGCGAGAGAACTTGTTCCAGCAAATATTGAAGCTGGACAGAGTTGTCGTCCGAAGCGTATTTGCCGCCTAAATACACTCGACCCTTCATTTGCCGAAGCATTCACGTAGAAATCACTCAATGATGTTATGGCTTTCTGTTTGAGCAGCAACCGGATCGCATGGCTTCAGCTCGGCGCCACGTAGGGTAACCCAGTACCGGATACATCAGTTCAGGGTAAGTGTGAAAAATCCTCGTGGGTATGCAGACATACTCAAGATCATCCTCGATCATCAGGTCTCCTTCATCTAGCAGTCTACCCGCGAATGATTGGTTAGGGTATAAGGCGAATGTCACGTCGTGGGTATGCTGCTGCCTTCTACCCTGCATACCGCAGGTTTGTTCGTTGATGAATTCAGCCGCGGAATTGATCCTGCGCTACATGCAAATCTTCACCAACAGTTTAGTGGGTGGAAGGTAATTAGAAGGCGCAAGGGTAAAAGATTGATCTACACAGTACCTCTAGCCAAATGCATGGGAAGTGGAAAAAGGGCTAGCATTGTTGAACTTCTTGAGATGCGCCTCGCATTGTACTTTCATGAAATTTTGCGGAAATTTTTTGTCTTGTAGATGGGGACTTTGAGATATTCCAAAGACGTCGAATTACTGCTGGCTCTTTATCTTGGGTTATTTGTACCTAGGATTGGGTACGTTAGCGCAATCCGAGTAAGTGCCAGCTGTCATGTGCACCCGATACCAGAGGTTCTTGGTTCGGATTTCCGGCCGAGCCAACTTAGCCTTCCACCCTCCGGGGTCGGTGAACTGATACCAGTCTTTCAGGGACAAAGCGCTAACTAGTTCATCGGTTGGCCACCCCAAGTCATTGTGTAGGTCAAATACGCATTCAAATCGTTTCCACGACATCACATAGAAGAAGATTGCGGTTTGTTCACTGATAAATTCAGGCGCAGAATTGATCCTGAGCACTCAGGATCAATTCTGCGGCTGAATTCATCAACGAACATCTCAAATGGATTGAGTAAGGCTGTTCTTTATCCTTTATCCTTTATGCCCAGGATTCAGTAAGCTTAATCTTCCAGGATACAGATCGGCGTTAAGCAAGCCTCTTATGAGATGCGCCATGTGTTCTACTTTTCGAGGAACATCACGGTGGAAATCCAAAACCCGTCCAGAGGCCAGATTCATCAACGACTTACAGCAATTTAACAGGGATAAACAGCCGAAATCACTGAATACGCGGCTAATCAAGCGATATGGTGAAATATTCGCCGCGCTATCAGGGATTTCAGCTGTATTTTCTCTGTTAAATTGTTGTAGGTCGTTGACGAATCCGACCCCAGGCCTCCTCCCTAGCCCGTGAAGGGTCTGCTGTCGATTGATCGCTCAAGAAGTCACCATAACAACTTTTCCAGAATACCACCGCACTCAACATCTATTCATAAAAAATAACGACTTGTTTGCCGTCTAGTAACGGACAACACGGTGACATCCGCGGCAAAGGCAACCATGACCATCAGCTGAGTATTCAGATGAAGCAGCACAGCTCATTGGCGACGTCAATGTGACGTGTGCGAAGATCCGTTCGCGCACAGGTGCACTTTGTCGGCCAAGAAGCTCTGAAGCCCTATGTCAACAACGGAGGCGCTTGCAGCGTGTTGGTCTTCGCTTGTTCAGCAGGTCACTCCTACGAAACATCGGTCGCTCCTCACCTGTCCAGCTTGAAAAACTCGGGGCAACAAAGTTGAACAAAATAAAAGAAAAATTCGAATTTCATAGATAAGGAGTTGAAAATTTGTACAATTAGAAAGGACTTAGATAAAAAGGATCTTCCCCCACTGTCTTCAGAAGAACCTTTGTGTGTGTGTGGTGCTCCTCCCGTGGTCCTTCACTGAAGAAGAGTAGCATATTTCGAGCTATCCTTAAATTTTGTCTCCACGAAAAAGATTTAGGAATTAGAAGCAGAAAAGGAGATGAGGATAAGTTAGAGTGACAGTGGAGGAAGAAAAAGGTAGTAAGATGGCTAGGAATAGAAAGAAATTAGGGAGATAAGAGTGAAGAAGCAGTTGAATGAATCAGCAGAAAAAAGATAAGGATGAAGCAGAAAGGACGCCGCAAGCCAACCCTTTTTGGGATGCGCCAGGCGCTCGACCCCTACGGAATATCGTGGGAGCGATTTGAATGTGTAATCAGCCATATCCCTTTTCAGACCAGTAGGCTTTTTCTTCTTTCTGAATCGTGAATAACTGAAGTGAAATAAGCTCTTTTGTTGTTAGCTTCTACTAAATATGTTGGGAAACAGATTGCTATTGTTTCCAGTCACAGTTCCAATCTCGTTGTGGCTACGTCTACTCGAGTTTGTTTGGTTGTTGTTGTTTTATTTTTTAGATCTGAATCTTTCCTAGGTTTCACAATAGAAGCACATCACGGTGTGCCCAAACAAACAAACAAATAAACAAATAAATAAATAAATTGACCGACCCGGGAAGATGAATGTCTTGGTGGGCCGTGGCGGGAAATCCGAACCAGGAACTTGGAATAGAGTGCTGTGGCGACAGCTCACTACTCCTCCTACTGCGCTATCACGCGTCCAGAAGTAAAAATAATGAAGGATAGTGAAGAATTTTGAAAGCAAAATATTTTGCTTCAAATTTAAAGAGATTGAAGTAACTTTTAAATATAAATATTAATTATTATTTTCCAATTATTTTTGTTTGTTGTGTTTATTTGGGTGAGCACAATATTCTTACCTTCTCGGTCACATAAAAATTGTTTTAAGTATATTGTAAGGTTATTGGGCACGTGATAGCGCAATCGGAGGGTGTCGCGTGCACACGATAGCAGGTTCCTGGTTCGGAGTTCCCGCCCATGCTAACCAAGCCTTCCATCCCTCAGGGTTGAGTGAATTGAGGGTAGACTCACCTGGGAAGGATGAGCGCTTACTTGTCCATCGGCTGGCCACCGCAAGTCATTGTATGGAACAGGTACGCGTTCAAGTTGAATCTACGCCACTCACACGTACATGGCGCATTCCAAAGGGATTGAGTAATGTCGGTGGTTGCTCTTTTTATTCTATTCTAAAGAGACAGGGCAAGGTACTCCAACACCCACCCTGTACCTAACAGGAACTGACTAATGCTGTCCTTTACCCTTTATCCTTCGTCGCGTCGACTTTCTCTCGATCATAGGACGATTCGTGGGATATTGTAAAAGAATTTCGGTTTGAGCCTTATCAGATTCTTGCGCTATGCAAACAAAAAACTCCTTATAAAAGAATCATACGGGAAATTCACATAGTGCTCTTCTCATGTTGTTTTATTTATTCTTTATGTTAACTTCTTGTATGATGTTTCTAGGACGCTCTAATGCGTATTGTGTTTGGATTTTATACAGTATTGGTTTAATTACCCAAGTTTGAGGTAAACTGTGCTCTACGACTCGTGTATGAGTGTACCGAGGGAAGCGGAACTTAAACTGAACCACCTACTCTAACTTAGTTATTTTGTATGCTAAAGATTTAAATATCACAGCATCTTCTTCACATCTAAGGTTTCCTTTGCATTTTACTCCTTAATTTACTCTTCTTTTCCCTCACCCGCATAATGTGTACTCGTAGTCAGTTAATTGCTACAAGGAAATCGATAATATTGATCGATATTGAATGACTGATCGATATTATTATCGTACAATGATATAGTGTTATTTACGGCGAACGCGGCGCACCGGCCAACATATTCGTGTGACTCTTACTTTAGCGATGTCTGGACAAAAGCCAAAGTGCTTAGTTTCTGCAAATTCTGTTTATGAACCATCGCATTCCCGGTTACAGATAATTCTGTGCTAAACGGATAATATCGATCGGTATGAGATTAGCGGATCGATACTGTTTGTTTCTATAAATTCTGTTTTATTTTTATTTTACTTCTATAAACAAGATATACTTCAACCTTTTTCTACTTCTATAAATTCTGTCTATTATTTATGACATTCTGGTTATACCCAGGGTTAGGCCTGAGAAGCAACCGAGAACATGGATTGACATGTAAGCCACAACTTATTGTGCGCGGACGCATGGTCAGACAGACTGACAGATTGCGCTCAATTATCGACCTCAAGCATGGCTCATCCGTATCCTAGTCATAGTTCTAGCGAAGCAAAGCGGCATTTTAATGACTTTCTTAACACATGACAGAAAAACCATTTTTCTTTCAATACCTTCTGAATTTTTGATTCTCATGACCCAGATATGGGTCATATGGCAGATTCCATGGTGAGCTCACTCGGGCACGTTCTCTACACTTAAGTGCCTCATTTCAGGTCCAACATTCTCTGCTTCAACTTCGCCGTCATATGTATGGATTCTCCGGATGTGATGCCCAACAGCACTGTCGGCCACAACAATACCACCGCCGAGCCCGCCAGCAGCGGTCGACACTTCACGAACAGTACGTCTCTATGTTTTCGAGTGCTCTGGGTCGAGAAGGCATTAGCATAAATTCACGAGCGAGTGTGTCGACGGCGGACGATGCCGTGTCGTTGACGTCGCCGTCGTCGTCGCCGGCTGGACGGGGGAGCGTTGCGGTTGACCGGCGTGACGACGACGTCTAGGAGCGACCGGTCATAGGTGATAGTGATTGATGGTCGATCGTCGATGGATAGATCCCTCGTCATCGTCGCCCTCATCCCGCAAACGTCATCGATTGTCGCTCGAGATGACGACGTCGAGACGCCACGGCGACTTCAAAGATCACCCTAGTCGAGATGTTTGGAGACGGGTTATAGTGTAACCGCTCGAAGATCATTAGCCAGCGGAATAAGGCTTTCCTTGTCTTTGAAAAGTCGACGAGAGGATGACACTGCACAAGTTAAGCTTTTGAAGGCCTTCAAAATAATCCTAACGATAAACGAATGATTCATTTGCTTGAATAGGTGATTCTGTTTAATAGAAGATTTTGTTTTGTAGTGCATCGCTACCTTTCCAGCTACTTCCTAGGAGGAGTTCAAAATGCAGCTGGGCATTCTTTCGCTCAACATCTTTAAAGGATAATGACAAAGAACGGCGTTAATCAATTCCTTTTCGGGATGCGCCATGCATTCCACTTCTACGGGATCTGCGGAAAGTTGAACTACAGAATGACTTGCGGTGCCCGCCGATGAACAAGTCAGTGTTTCATCCCTCCAAGACAAGTGTCGAATCAACTTCCCGTTATTGGGGGTGGAAAGTTCGGTTGACCGGGCGGCACACTCGTACCAAGACCCTCGATTCGAGCTGCAGAGACAGCCACGGCTCCGACTGCGCTATCACGTTCCCCTAATCATCTGTACTATTTGATATATTCAAACGGCAGCCAACCAGTCCACCAATTACATTGAGGTCTTAAGTCGAGCTACAGGGCTCGTCACTGTCCCACATTACCGTACCATCCTTCCTTGACGAAGACGATGGAGACCGTAGTAGGGCATCATTTGATGAAAGATACCCAGTTCCGAAGGCATGTTAGGCGAGTCATACCCCCGAAGGATTTTGTTCAATTTCACTGTGCATTGTTCTGGGTAAATTTGCAACATCACACTTTTATGAAGAGTCTCACTCATAGGGTCGCCTGTAGCGCAGTCGGAGGAGGCGCCGGCTGTCGCGTGCACCCGATACCAGGCACCTGGTTCGGATTTCCCGGCCAGGCCAACCAAGTCATCCCTCCCTCCTGTTGCGGTGAATTGGTACCAGACATGTCTGGGAAGGATAGAGCGCTGACTTGTTCACCGGCTGGCCACCGCAAGTCATTGTATGGCCAAATACGCATTCATGTCGCTTCCACGACATCCCGTAGAAGTAGAATGCGTGGCGCATCCCGAAAGGGATTGAGTACCGCCGTTCTTTATCCTTATCCTTTATCCTCACCCATAGATGGAACAGCATGTAGATGGCCAAAATTGGGCACACCTTCGACATACACAAATGAGTCGACAAATATTGAGCAAATATGGTTAAAATAAGGAAAAAGCACGGCTTTCCTCAATATCTAGGATGCGCCACGCATTCTACTTCTACGGGATGTCGTGGAGGCGACTTAAATTCGTATTTGGCCTCACAATGATTTGCGGTGGCCAGCCGATGAACAATTCAGCGCTTTATCCTTCCCAGATAAGTTTGGTTCCAATTCACCGTCCCCGGAGGGATGGGCGGCTTGGTTGGCCTGGCCGGGAAATCCGAACCGAGGACATGCTATCGGGTTCGCGCGATAGCCGGCACCTCATCCGACTGCGCCACATGCAAACATAGTATTGCACAAAAAACGACATTTCTTATTGAATGATCTAATAAATACGAATATGCCTACAACTCTATTTTGTCTGGTTCATATAATACACGGCTGTATATGGTATTTGAAGCCCAATGTTAGGTTTAACTACTTAAAGTATCCAGACCAGTACACGCTTGGACAGCTGTGTTTATATTTTCCTTGAACAGCGTCATTTTAAATCAGTTTCTTTAAGCCTCATTTGGCTGGTATCGAGGTTGTAAGCTGTCACAACGATGTTTTGTGGCGTAGAGCATTCCCGCCAGGTCAGAGGGAGGTGCGGCTTCGAGTCCCGCCTGGCGCTAGAAGTTTTGATCGCAACTAAACATCGTTGTGAATGCGTCATTCTAGCTCAAATTGTTGTTGACATGTTCACAGTATCCACATTCAGGCCAAGAATCATGGGCGATCTCAACGGTGGCTATCGCGGCGCTGCTCGGCAACTTCCCGGTGGTGCAGCTGGTGAACAAAGTCGGCATCCGAACCGTGTTCGCCGGTTTGGGCATACTCAGCGCCGTCTCGACTCTGCTCATTCCGACCGCCATCAGGGTGAGGATTCTGTTCATCGGTGATGCTTGTCCTCTGAAGCCTGGGTGACAGGTTATTTTGTGCTGGGTGAGGCGTGAAACTGCTGCGGCTCACAAACAGCGCTAGCCGAGGCCGTTGGTCACGCTCGGACGGGCGTGTGTGTGTGTGTGTTTGTTTGTCCCTTATGTCGCTACATTACCCATGCTAAACGGTCGAGGTAGGAGCGATGTAGAGAGCAGGTTAGCAGTCCGTTTGAAGGCTAGGCTCGAAGAGAATTCTAGCTGAGCTATAACTCCAACCGGAGAAGACCAATCGATTATTGATCGGAACTAGACCATATTCTCAGGCTTTCTTTTTCTTTCTAAGCTTAGATAATTCCCTTGATTTAGAAGGGAACCATTATAATAACTAAGCAGATTCCTTCGAAATCGCAACATGCCATTCTAGCCCATCTGTGGGTTCAGCTCTAAAAATTTCTTTCTTTCCTGCTGTAACTTTTTTATCGTTAAAGGCTTGAGGTGTAGTCGGTTTTTTATTCCATTTTCACGCCAAATTTCATACTTCTAATGTCAAGCTGAACCCTTTTCACGTCAAATTGGACAATCTTCCGGGCAGGTTTGACGCTTCTGAAATCAGAGTGAGCGTCTTCCAACTAGAAGCGAGCTTCTTTCAGCTGAAATGTGGACTTTCCAAAATAGTTGAATAATCTATAGTTTAAGGAAGATTTGGTACAACTTTCTTTGAAATTTTAGTTCAGTTGAGGAAAATAATTTTGTGAAACTTTTATTTTTAATGAAAAAGAATAAATTGAAACTTGTTTCAAAGCGCAACAAGGTAGCAATTATTCAATGCCATTAAGAGAAGAGATCATGCCGTGCACTCAACCAGCCCGTTGCGCTTTTTCGTGATTGATAGTATAAGTGCTGTTTACATAAAGTATCGAAATGAGGATATCTATGTTTATTACAATTCTTTCTCTTGTATTTTTTGTGTGAAACTTCCTTAAACGCAAACGGATAGTTTTCCATTATCAATCAAATAAAGGTCGCGACTTCTTAGAAGGGGGCATGGCGCAATCTCTGCTCTTGGCACTAGGAAATGGCTGCCTCCGCTGTTTAAAACAAGCTTTAAAACAATGGCACATGTCGCGAAGATGGGCAGCATTGGGAGGTGCGAACGAGCCAGCCAATCACAACCAAGCAGAGGGTCGATCAAACACTGCAGCCAATCAGGGTGCTAACCGTACACTTCTCCTCTAGACGGCACGCTCATTCGATGCGGGCTGATTGCCTTGGCGCGATTCCACATTACAGTGCTGCCCACATTCGCGACATGTCCCATTAAAACTTTAAAGAAAGTCTTTCCGAATGTTATTTGATCAATTGTTCGAACCTCTTCGGATTATATTTTGATGTGGAAGGAACTCGTTTTGATTTGGATGGTGTTCAGTTTTATTTCAAAAGTGCTAAGCTTATTCAGATGAGTGTCAAATTTGACGTGAAAGTGGTGTGTGTTCAAACTGGCGCCCTGCCAATCCCAATCTAACCATGTGCTAGTAAGCCAAGCCACTTCCGCAGCTTCCCCAAGGCTGCTATCGGAACCAGTTCGATGACGTCGAATGTCCTACTATGCTGTCCGTGGCTGACGCCTTGATCAGGGATCACATCTATTTGGCGAATTTAGCTCGGCTTCTACTGGTTTCTCGCCGCTCGATTTCTGCAAGGATTCGCGTTTTCCGCCAACTTCCCGGTGATCGGATCGTTCTGCGCCAAATGGACCTACTTCAAACAGGTATCATCGATACGGTGGCGACGTGATTTGAGATGACTTGAAATATGACCGGAAACTGAGAAAGTCGCTAAAGACCACAGGCCACACAAGGGGATCCCTCGAACATAGGCAGAAAACCAGGGTTTTCTGAGGATTCAACTTTGCATTCGCATTTCGGCCCTAGCTTATCCTCTCTAGGCCCTTTCAAAGTGTGTATAGCTTACTTTTCCGGCCATTAACCAGCTTCAGAGCGGGGACATTTAAACGGGTAGTCCAATTTTTAGACGGGTTTCAGTCGTTTATAGGATGTTTGCAATTTTTTCTTTATCGTATTGGTATAGGATAAAGAATAGCGTTAGCGAATCTACCATGGGATGCGTTCGATCAAACGGCGCCGGTGGTGTAAAGGCGTAGAGCATTCCCGCCCGGTCAGAGGGAGGTGTGGGTTCGAGTCCCGCCTGGCGCTAGAAGTTTTGATCGCAACAAAACATCGTTGTGACAGCTTGCCATGGGATGGCCACGCATTCTATTCTATTTCTGGGAAATGTGGAGGCTGTTTGAATGCTTCTCTACTGCTTCTGAGTGCTGTTTGAGTGTTTTTACAATGACTTGCGGCGGCCAGACTACACAAAGGTGTTGCTTTATCCTTACCAGGCAAGCATGTTATCAATCCATCGAGGGATGGAAGGCTTGGTTTGCTAGGGCGGAATCCGAACCCAGGAGCCTGATGTCGGGTGTCCATAACAGCTAGTACCTCTTTCTGCTGCGCTGCTACGCGTCTCTTTTTCGGAAGTGGTGTATAAAAATATTTTCAAGATGTGTTGTGCCTCCTTGCGTAACGTTTTATTTTCATCAGGATTTCTGAGATCTATCCTAATCGGAGGGTGGCAACGCTGAAGAAGTGAAGCAAGCACAAGCACGGTAACCTCTCCTGGCCTGAAAATGGCAAAAGGTCCTCTTCTGGGGTAGTTCAAGTCATCTTCTTAGAACGGTTCACTATCAATTGTTCTACCGTTGTCAAGAGAGAAAGGGAGGAGTCCCTCCCCCCAAATTAGGATAGATCCGTTTTAAAAATTCTAGATGGCTCTTGCAAGACCAGCGCAACTCCTTCGTTAGTTGGGGCTTTATTCGGACAAGAATTCAAAGTCATTTGCCAAGTTGAAACAATGTTGGTGGACATAGAAATTCTTTCTTGTCAATGAAAATCTCCTTCGTTCAGAACGGTCTCTTCGTCTCAGCATTGGTAGCGTACGTCCAACTGGCTCCGGCTATCACAATGCCTGCATCAGGAGCGCTCTGTTCGGCATTCAGGTGAATTCGAAACTTCGATTTTCTGTTAGGTTGAGAGCTAGCTGTACAGCGACATCAAAACTTTGAAGACCTTTCAAGAAATGAAATTCTTTTTTTGCATTGAGAAGAAGAAGAGAAAAGTAAAGAAAAAGAAAATATGTTAATTAAGGCGTGTACCACATACGTATGTGTGAGGCCATTAGTAGAATGTAGTAGTTGAAACCTTATCTATTATATCCCAGCGTGAAATGTATAAGGGAAGGGCTTGGCGTTAGTGCCTCCTTGGGTGCGCCACGCATTTTAGATCCCCGAGGTGTCGTGGAAGCAGCTTGGATACGCATTTGGCCCACGTAATCTCTTGGGGTGGTCGAGCGACGGCCAAGTTAGGATTTCCTTCCCAGACGGATCTAATACTGATTCATCGACTCCGGATGGATGAAGGCTTAGTTGACCTGGGCGGGAAATTCGAACCAAGAATCTTCAATGGGGTGTGGTCTACAGCCGACACCTCTTTCCTACAATGACTTGCGGTGTCCAGCCGATGAACACATCAGCACGCTATCCTTCCCATACAAGTCTCGTAGCAATTCTCCATCCCTGGAGGGATGGAAGGCTTGATTGGCCTGAGAGGAAAATCCGATCCAGGAACCTGGTATGGAGTCCACGCACGCGACAGCCTGCACCTCCTCCGACTGCGCTATACGCATCTATGTTTTTATTACATGGCTTGTTTCGATCGTTTTTATTCTAGCATATTGTGCACGTCTATTTGACGCATAAATATCTAAATAAATAAATAAATAAATAAATAATCGAGAGCCTTGCTCAACCGCACCTACTGTAACCTACCGTACTCAGCT
Organism: Heligmosomoides polygyrus polygyrus; assembly: GCA_947396885.1. Lineage (NCBI taxonomy): Eukaryota > Metazoa > Nematoda > Chromadorea > Rhabditida > Heligmosomidae > Heligmosomoides > Heligmosomoides polygyrus. The sequence goes on along the minus strand of OX377202.1, from coordinate 98,883,740 downwards.
GGATTTTCAAAACCGAATTTCAGACTCGTGCTCAGCACCCGAACTAACCTCCTTGTGCAAAATTGTAGGGTATCGGTGATCATTACCCCGACAGTCTTACTCACCCGCACCTACTATAACCTCTCCGCTATCTGCCGAGATTTGAAAATCTGATGTCAGATTCGTGATCAGCACTCCAAATAACCCCTTTCACAGCTCGGATTGACCACCTCAATCGACGGGTCATGTTTGTGGCCCTAGTTCGACAGAAAACAAGTCTTTGGGGTCAACATTTTCCCTCCACATTTCTGCCTCTCACCTCACATCCGGGTAGCAAACAATCGTGTTCCACCGCGAATTATCTGAATCATCATTTTGTTTATCACCGTCAGCAGCTAGTTCCCGTGTGTTTAACCGATCAAAATTGGTTAGTCATTTTGGATGGGTTTTCGTTCAACTACCGCTACCTACTGTTTGTCCGGGAGCCGTATGTAGTGCACTCACGTGAGCGCCATATGATTCCTGTTTTCCTTCAGACGACCTTAGTAGTGATGACGACGCTAGTTCAAGGAACACATCCCAAAAATTCCTTGCGACACGTGAGAAGCGACGGAAAAGGTCAGGTTCGGCTGCGCGACCACCGAAAAACGCTTCCGAAATTGGTGATTTATCTAGTGTGACGCCACATCCCGTACGAGGGCTAGGGGCAGATCCGCTGTCGGCGAGGCGTGGTGGGTGTAAGTGTATGGATGGGACTCCTAATATCTCTTTTAGAATGGTGATAAGGGTAGAATTCAAGGCACAACTTCACTCTTGATCCCTACATTATAGCGGACTTTGTCCCCCACAGTTTCGTCTTCATTCCCGCCCGGTCAGAGGGAGGTGCGGGTTCGAGTCTCGCCTGGCGCTAGAAGTTTTGGCCGCAACAAAACATCGTTGAAACAGCTTACATCCTCACACCAGCCAATTGAGGCTTAAAGAAACTGATTTGAATCAGTATGGCCTTCTTCCTCTGACTGCACTACCCAGGACCTCTTCCAATAGCTACTGCTCAGTAATTGCGTGGGTAAAGTACCGCTCTAAGCGCCATGATGATTCCGGAATGCCTGTCGCAGACCTATGAAGTTGAGCAATAGATAAGCAATGGAGCTTGGAAAAAGCTCATGAACGACGGACGTCGGCTAGAGGTTAGAGGAACACCTTTAATGAGGCAAACCATAGTAATTCTCTTAAAATTGCATTAATATGAGAAGCCTTTACATTCTTCAACTGTTAGTATTGTGCCAAACGAGGTATTTATGGTGAATCTTCTTTATTTACTCGAGGTCCAACGTTTCGACGAGATTGCCGTCTTCAGAGGCATGAACGTGGTGCGAGATTGAAGTTGCACTCTACCACACCAAATGTCGTAGCCACTCAAGCCGTTCCGAAAGCATAGAGGGCCCACCAAAGCTCCTCGAAGAGAATCGTTTTTGCTCTGCACCACTTCCTGGGATGCTTCAGGCTCCATTGAATTCAATTTATCCGTCCATTTAGCCTCTAAGGTTGCAGGAGGACGTCATCGATGTTCCTTACACAGTCTCAGAAGAGGGTGGTGAACGGATGCAAAGTGGAGGAATGGATGTAAAGTGGAGTTCATTCATGTTTTAACTCACAGGCGAGGCGTAGTGGTTGGGAGGCAATAACGTTCTCTCTTTCACGGATCGATTGCGAGTTCGAAGAATAAAATGATGAACTAGGCGTAAGTCAGTCCTCTTTGGGATGCGTTAGGCATTCTACTTCCGCTGAATGTCGTGGGAACAGTTTAAATGCGTATTTAGACTGTGCAAACCATTTGTTGGCAACCCTGGGGACAATTCAGTGTTTTATCCTTACCAGACAAAGCTAGTAGCAATCCACCGATCATGGTCTATGGAAGATTTGGTGGGTGGGAATCCAAAGCCAGAAACTTCGACTCTGGTGAAACAAATATCGCCGCCGCCTCTTGCACCTCTACATGGCTAAATAAATAAATAAATAAATAAATAAGGATAAAGGACGGCGTTACTCAATCCCTTTTTGGGATGCGCCACGCATTCTACTTCTACGGCATATCATGGAACCAATTTGAATGTGTATTTGGCCATACAATGACTTGCGGTGGCCAGCCGATGAACAAGTCAGCGCTCTGTCCTTCCCAGCCAAGTTTGGTAGCAATTCACTGACCCCGGGGGATGGAAGGCTTTGTTGGCCTGGGCGGGAAATCCGAACCAGAAACCTTGTAACGGGTGCACGCGACAGCCGGCGCCTCCTCAAACTGCGCTACACGCGCTCAAATAAATAAATAAATAAAATGAAGAAATGAATGAATAAATAAATATAGGTTGCTCGATAATCATTGTCTTTTTTCATATTTTCAAAAAAAATATTTATTTAAATTTATAGAATTTACTTTTTCACGTATCCTGGTCTATGGGAAATCTGGTGGGTGGGAAGCCAAAGCCAGAAACTTCGACTCTGGTGAAGCAAATATCACCGCCTCCTCTTGCACCTCCACATGACTAAATAAATAAGTAAATAAATGAATGAATAAATAAATATTGGTTGCTCGTTAATCAATGTCGTTCTTGTCATGTTTTCCAAAAAGAATTCATTTATATTAACAACAAACACTATGGAACAACTCAGTAAAGCCAACCCTGAATGGCTCGTCTGATGACAACATCAGTTCGTTTGATCTTTCTGCAGACCACAGGGAATTGCTGGCGTCTTCTAGACAATTTCGATGCTCAAATTTTTGCCAGCATCCTCAATAATCTAATGGCGCTCACGGTTGAATCAAAGTCTAAAGAGGAGTCCAGAGCCTCTGGCTGGCTTCCACCTGATGGCCTTTTCTCACTGAGCAATTTCAGATGGCCGTCGATTTTCTACGCTCACGGAGCCGTCTCGTTGTTCCTGTTCATCACGTACGGTCTGTTCTACCGCAATTCGCCCGGAAAGCATCCGTTCGTCGGCAACGTGGAACTGCGCAAAATCAGCGTCGGCAAGATCGGCAACATTGAGTGAGTCCACGGTACTGTTGTCTCTTGAGCTGTGTAAAAAGAGGGGGCCCTTAAGCTTGTCAAGTATTCATTGCACTTTCGCGAGGTTCCACATTGATGGGGAACGGTTTAAGGCGGATGCACTCATTGGTCACTGTGACGTTCGGTCCCGTGTGCGGTTTACGTGCACTTTCGAACTAGTCCGGCCATAAATGGAAACATCGCCGGAACACTGGGAGTGCAAAAACACGTAGAGGAGGTGTGGGTGATGTTTATATTGGAGGTTCTAGGCAGCAAGATGCATAGTGGCTGATTGTATCGTTAGCACGGGTAGATGGTTCGGTTCCGGGCCGGAGTCACCACAGAGTTGCTTACCTTAGGTTTGAGAATTCGATCTACACTCATCCGCGATGATAAGCGTCTGACTTCGTGACCAGATGGCTAAACAGAATGTTGTGCAGACCCAAGTGCACCCCTTGTAAGCCCGAAAATGGCGACTGTTTGGAGTGGTGGAGGTGCTCTACCTCCTTTTTTTGCCTACAAGTACGGATGTATAGGACTGGTAGATTAAGGGTAAGGATAAGGATAAAGGCCGGCGTTACTTAATCCTTTTTGGGATGCGCCACGCATTTTACTTCTACGGGATGTTGTGGAGGCGATTTGAATGCGTATTTGGCCAAGCCACGACTTGCGGTGGTCAGCCGATGAACAAGTCAGCGCTTTGTCCTTCACAGACAACTCTGGCACCAATTCTCCGACCCCGGAAGGGTGGAAGGCTTGGATGACCTTGGCGGGAAATCTGAATCAAACCTGGTCTCGGGTGCACGTGACAGAGGGCACCTCCTCCAACTGCGCTACACGCACCACAGAACAGATGAATTTGCCTAACGAAAGCAGGTTCAGTATTTAATGTTGTTCCACCTCTGCCAGTTCCTGTGGTGCCCATCCTTAGTTTTGGTCCATCTTTAGGATTCAGTTCTTCATCACCGAGAGATTGTTGATTGTCGTCTGTGAAGATTAAGGCTTATCACTTGGACATCAAACTGTCTGAAACTAAACAGACTTCAAGCTATAGGCATCTCTCTCCTCACCACATAGAAGTGAAGAGCGTAGCGCATTCTTTGGGAAGCTACGGCTTCAAATTCTATGTAATAAATCAAAAAAATGTAATGCAACAAGCACTGCATTCTACACCTCTATGTAGATGATATAATGGAAAGACATATTTGGTTTTTCTAGAACTCGTAGTGAGAAAGGTGGACTGGATGGAGCACATCTCGAGATCATTGTTGATATAGGGAAGACTCCGGCTGCTTCGAGAAGCTACATAATTTTGTTTAAGGAAATCAAAAACGTCAGTTAAAAAGCATAAGGCCCTAATAGCGCTGACTTGTTCATCGGCTGGCCACCGCAAGTCATTGTATGGCCAAATACGCATTCAACTGCCTCCGCGACATCCCGTAGAAGTAGAATGCGTGGCGCATCCCAAAGGGGATTGAATAACACCGTCTTTTATCCCTTTATCCTTTAAGGCTCTAATGGGGCTTGTAGATTAGGCCGATGGGAGCGTCTTTACGCATGTAGACCTCTTCTCTTTTGTCCAGTAAGTTACTCCTGAAGTTTGAGTAGCTCCCTTCTGAAAACTACCTACAATTGTTGTTCCAGCATTCAGCGAGGATCCACTTTCCTTAAACAAGCGCAAAGCCTTGCATGCATTTCTATTTTAAAAATTGAAAAAAAAGAAAGTGAAAGTGAAAATTTCAATCCTAGTTCATCTCAAGGTCATGTAGTGGACTAATGAGGTGTCAGGTGATGTTCGCACTGTCAGTCTGCGGGTGCCGAAAATAAATTCGCCATAATCCGTCACTTAGTTTGGGTTTTTACCGTTTGACGATAATCTATGCAACAGCTAATCCACCCGTCCGCCACAGCTCACACGGCTAGCCTCTGTGGCGAGGAACAACGGCGAGGTCATGCAAATTAGTTTGGAATTTCCAGCGAGACCGTCAGATTGGAGGGGAGCGAGTAGGGTAGAGGAGTTTCTATACCACATCCACTGGAAGGTGCTGATGAAGGACTTCAGCCATTCGCTTAAGTAATAAAGGAGAAAGATCGGAGTCAGTGCGTCTTTTTGCGGGATGCGCCACGCATTCTACTACTGTGGATGCAACTCAACCTTTAAAATTGATGTCACATTCAGCACTTTTTCGTCTCAGACGAGTTGGTACCAATTTACCGACTCTGGAGGGATGGAACCCTTGAATGACCTGGACGGGTTTCACGAACCAAGAACCTTGGATGAAGTGCAGATGACGACCTGCGCCTGCTCCGTCTGCGCTACCACGCAAAAAAACAATACAGTAGCATCTCTTGACCGTGTCACTTGACCATAGTGTAGTTGTCCTTGTTACTCAGGTAGCTGGAAGCTGGTTCGGTTTCCATGAACCATTTTACGAATGCGTTCAAACTGATTCTCGGTACCGCCAGAGGAAGTCGACAATGTGGTCGACGAAAACACCTTGTGTCGCAAAAATCTCAACTTTTTACACTTTTCATTCAAAAATCACTTTAAAACGGTAAAGTTAATTTCCTGGAAATCCATCTAGACACCCGCGCCTAATAACATGCTCGCCAAATTCGTTAGTACTAGCGGTGGTAGCCAGGAAGGTGCATCCTTTTGGTCAATAGAAAACTGGTTTTTATGACCAGAGAATGATTCCGTCTGTGAGAACGTAAAATATGCGTGGAAACCACGCTGTCGGCAAAATAAATAGTGGTCTATTTTACACATGACTGAACTAATGTGCTGGAAATAAACATCGATTCACTGCCGACTGGTGCTCACCATTCAAGGGATTGAAAGAACCAGATTACATGGCATATCCAATAGTTGGTTGACGCAAAGAAACCTCGCATTTGTTTTCGAAAATAAATAGGGCTACTCAGTGCTAGAATGCCGTTAACTCAAAAAGCTATCCGAATTAAATAGAACTGGTACTCTTAACGAGCACGTGTAGCGCAATCGGAGGAGGTGCCGGTTGTCGCGTTCACCCCATGCCAGGCTCCTGGTTCGAATTTCCAGCCCAGGCCAATTAAGTCTTGCACCACTTAGGGGTCAGTGAATTGGTAGAAGGGTTGTCTGGGAAGGATAAAGCGCTGACGAGGGGCTTTATTGGCCACCGCAAGTTCAAATAAGACCAAATACGCATTCAAATCGTCTCAATGACATCCCGTAGAAGTAAAATGCGTGGCGCATTCCAAAGAGGGTAGAGTAACGCTGTCCTTTATTCCTTATCCATTAATAATCTCAGCGGGAGCCTTCGAAGGAATTTCCCGCCGTCGAATTCACTCTGAATAGAGGTTTATGGGCACATCCACGCCGTCCTTTTTTCTTTTTTAACACCAAGATGTCGACCTGTAGTGTAACGGACAGGTGTGACCGTTACCTCCGTCGCTAGCCCAGCTCCCCTCATCCCTGTGATACACGTGCTTGAGTACGCCATCACGACGGAGCTAATTTTGGCGCAGGCGACTGCAGTTTTTGGACGGACGTATCAGGGAGACACGTGGTGTAAAATAGAAACTCTGTCATCATTTCTCCAGACAAATCAGTGATGCAGCTTAGTCACGACGACGTGCTGAGGAAAAACCAGTCACGCGTTTCCGTTGCAAACAGTGACGAATCTGTATGTGTTTAACAGCGGTAAAAACAAGTGCAAAAGTGATGTTTTCTACAGTAACTTTAATACGAAAAACAATGGGGATATATACAGGGTGTCCCAAAATTACGTTCCCACACGTTTAACCTTTCATTTTTCTTGATCTACCTGTCAAGCGTGTACTGCCTCGTTTCGCAAGCTAGGTATGTTCACCCAGGGGCCGGATTCATCAGCAATTAAACCCGTGGGTATGCGGGGTAAAAGGGGTAGAGATAAGATAAGAGTCAAAGAAGCAAGCTTCATCGTGGGTATCTCTACCCCTATACCCGCGAGTTAGTCGTTGATGAATCCGGCCCATGATCTCAAATGCTAAATATCGAGTTGGAATATTGACCAGCTACAAAATGGCACCTTCTCGTCCTCTGAAGGATCCCATCATTACAGTGCACATCAACGGAGCATTGGTTAACAACATCTCCAAAACTCTTACTGCAGAAGCAGCGCTGAACACCCATGACTGTCGTGTGCTTGTCGAGTCAGTAGGGGAAGCCAATGCAGCGGGAAGGATCTATGAACACTACGGACATCTGGAATTAGTCATGCTTTGGGCCGCTAACATACCAACATATGCGGGAAAGTCGCCTTTGTTCTTCGTCTAAAAGACAGACAAGATGGACTGCAAAATCTACTTGGGAAGTGTTTTGGAAAGGGCTTTGGTTTCCTGGAGCAGCACGACATCCATGGACAAGCCGTTCCTCTTACAGCAGGCACCTGCTTAAAAATGGAAGATCGTGCAGGAGTGGTGCCGCAACAAGCTTCATGACTTTATCAGCTCAGAAGAAAGGTCTCCGTTTAGCCCCGACATTCAACCCTATGGACTTCTTTATTTGGTAGTACTTGGAGAACGAGGCCTGCTCTAAAAACCGTCACTAAGTCTACTCGCTGAAAGAAAGTCCTGTGAAGGCTTGGGAAGAAATGTCATTGGAATACGTGCGTGCCACCTGGGGCGAGGTTCATCAACCTTACAGCGGTCAAATTCTACAGCGGATTCACAATAAAGCGGTCTAAGGCCACCACAGAGTTCTACGGCAACGCCCTGGTTAAGGATAGGGCAAGGACGCCGCCGGCGGCGAGCTCTGCGTCTCTGTCCTATGGTTAAGCATAGGGCCTCGCGCGAGTCGACCCCTTTATAGGCCCCGTTTCTACTTCCGACGCCGAGCGATGCGACAGCATGTAAAGTGTACAAATTGATCGATCGCGTCGCTCAATCAATATAGCTACTATACATGGCGTCGCGTCGCTCGGCGTGCAAGTATAAACGGGGGCTTACAGAGAAACTACCGCGAATTCTGATTCATCAAAAACACTGTGAAGGTAACGGTGTCTAGAATTCGACCGAGAACCGGAGCTTGCTTACGTCTTATCTTTGACAGGGAATTTCACAGAGATTTCACCCGCAAAGTTTGCTGTTAAGTCGCGTTTTCAGGATTTTCGGCTGTAATATGTCTGTTAAACTGCGGTAAGTCGTTGATGAATCCGGCCTCTGGATTCCTTCCACGTTGTCTGAAGGCGTGTGCCCGTGCCAGAGGAAGTCATTACTGGGTCTGGTCATGAAGCTGTGTTTGTAAATATTTTGTTTAAGGTGTGCTAAAATCTCATGTTCCAATCTCTTTTTCGTCCGTTTTTATAACGGTGAATATTGGGAACGTAATTTTGGGACATCTTGTAAGGCGAATAAGAAGCGCTTCTCGTAGGTTTAATTTGACGCTCGGGCAAACTTTGCAATCCTCCGGCATCAGTGGTGAAAGTAGTATGTCGTCTAGCGTCCAAAGATATTGACCAAGCAGAGTTTGTCTTCGTAATGGCAAAACGACACAGCGAAGGAGTGGAATGCATGGCATATCCCATAACGCAACCAGTTGATGTTGGCTTCTCTCATTTTCAATGGACCGTTTTCAGCAAACGAGCTCTTCAAGCGATACCGTACGGAGCGATTCTGAGCACACCGGCCATCTGGACGGTGTGGATCGCGTCGATTGGCAACTTCACCTGCGTCAACATGATGTTCCTCTTCTCGCCGAAGTACCTTTCAACTGGTGAGTCTCATCATGCGAAAAGGCTTCGTACAGTTTGAGCGCGTTTGAACGTAAAGGCTGGTTGGTCTTCAGCATGTTCTCTACGTGCTGGAAAAGCCCATTTTAACTACGTATTTTTACGTCGTCTGAAGTGGTATTCTCCACGACGGAACAACTGCTTCTATCCCATTTGTAACTTGGCTAAGGCCTATGTTATACTTCGGCGACGCGTAGCAGCCCGCGTAACAATGTCGCCGACGTCGCCGGCAACAGCTTCGCCGAAGTATAACATAGGCCTAACTTTTCCGTTGGCGGCAGTACTTTAGAAAAAGTACTAGTGCAGGAACTTCGTCAAGGAGTAAGGCGTTATAGGAACCGTCGTGATTAGAGAAGAAATTTTACGACTCTATACGGAGAATTTTAAAACTCTTACGTTGATCGTTAACCCTTACTGCTCATTTTTCCTGCTTTTATACACAATGAATAATTTTTTGTGCCTTCAAAATGCTAATGCCTTAACGCAAAGTGTTTCAGTGTTGGGATTCGCCGTGCACAAGACGGGATTTACTGCCGCACTGCCACCATTGGCTCAGTTCATCAGTAAACTAATGTTCGGTGAGGTTTATTCTTCTTAGGGAAACATGTATCGGTGCAATCCCAGTTGGTGGTGGCCATTCATAAACGTCTTCATTGAATGCATTCAGTATTGAAATATGTTGATTTCACCTGTTCTACGCAAAACAGCTGCACTAACGAAGCAAAAATAGATACCGCAGAAAACATGAGAATATATTTTTTATTTTCAAGTCGAACTGGACAGTTTTTAAATAAAATTGGACACTTTTCACGTCAAATTAGACACTCTTTTAAGCCTAAGACTTAGAAGAGATCAAACCGATCTCTTCTAAATCGAAATGACCTTTAGGCTGGTTAAATTACAGACTCACTAAGATAGTTAGAATAATTTTTTTGTTCAAGAAAAATGCGGTATAACTTTCTTTGATTTTTTTTAGGTACCATACCATTTTCACGTCAAACTGGACACTTTTCAAACCAAATTGGACACTCTGCTGAGCTAACCTAAGGCTTTTCAAATCAAAGCGGACTCTTCCGAATCGAAATGAGCTTCTTCCGCATCAAACTAGAAAGTCTCCAAAATCGTTAGAATTCTTTTTTTTTTGTTCAAGGAAAATTTTAGTATAACGTTCTTTGAAGTTTTAATCTACTTCTCAATAAGAGAACGCATAGTTTGAAAATTTACAAAAACTTTTTTTCGAGGACAAACAATGATTTAAAGCTTGTTTTGAAGAGCAGGAAAGCGGTCATTTTATGTTGCCAAAACAGAGATAGCGCCATGCCCCCTTCTGGAACTTCGTGTTTTTCATTCAATTGATTGCAAAATTTCTGCTTAAATGCAGTTTTACGCCTGTAAGCGGTGCAACATAAACAATTCTAAAAAACAGGCATATCCTGACTTTCTTGCTGCATGTAAGCAGTATTTACACTATCAATCAGGTAAGCGTTGCGTCTTGCTTTCCGAGTGGATGGCGCGATCCAGTCTTTTAATGCACTGCATGATTGCTGCCGTGCTGCTCTTTAAAACAAATTTTTATTTATTATTTTTTATTCAAAATTGAAATTTTTATAAAGTTATTACACTCATTGGGCCAGATGAAGTAAAAAAATAAAAAAGGTTAATCTAAATTTTAAAAATTATTCGTACCATCTTAAAGAGTCTGCAATTTAACTTGTAAGAAGCTTGTTTTGATTTGGAAGGTGTTCAGTTTGATCTCAAAGTTCATAGGCCAGCTTAGAGGAGTGTCCAATTTGACGTGGAAAGTCTCCAATTTGATTTGAAACGTGCCAAATTTGACGTGAAAATGGTAGAGGTCACTGATGGAGTTCCTTTTTTTTCAGGAATGCTGTCGGATCGTATCAAATGCATCTCGGAACAAAATAAATTCCGAGTCTTCAACTCCATAGCGTTCCTTGGCTCCGCCGCGTTCCTCACAATACTCGCATTCATGGGCGATTCGCACAAGGTTGGACGCATTCTCGTGACGCAGAATTTACTTTTATTTTTTCAGACCAAATGAATTTAGTTGATTTGAGGCTGTATGTCTTCATCCTAGAGATGCTCGCATAAGAGTTTTCAGCTAAAGATTGTTCATTTCAGAATATGAATATGGTCGTACTAGGAGCTGCAGCCGGTATTCTAGGTGCAACCACCGGCGGTTTCTTCAAAGCCGGTCCAGTGCTTTCGAAGCAGTACAGGTAGGAGGCTGCTTTAGCATCTGCTAGATCAACTTTGAAATGGTTTTAATAATATGTTGGTTAAATGGGGTAATTAGAACCGACAGGTTGTTCTCTATCAGCTCAGCATTGCGGAAAAGATGACCTTCCGACTTATCCTTTATCCGTTGCCTTGAGTTCATCAGTATCAGAAACCTTGGTGTTTTTTTAAGATCAAATAAGGGATAGAGGACGGTGTTACTTATTCCTTTAGGGATGTGCTACGCATTCCACTCCTACGGGATGAGCATTTCACCAAGTAATAATTTGCGGTGGCCAGCTGATGAACAAGTCAGCGCTTTACCCTTCCTTGACGTTTGATACGAATCCACCGGCCCAGGAGGGATGGAAGGCTTGGTTGGCCTGGGGGAAAATCCGGAACCCGGTATTGGGTGCACTCGACAGCCTGCACCTCCTCCGACTGCGCTACACACGGCCAGGAGATCAAGTGATCTCGGAAAATGATGAGATATTGGTTTCTATGAGATAAGGCTTTGTTATTATACATGGTGAAGGATAAACCTCGTCTAATCACGCACATTTGGGATGCGCCACGCACTCTATGCCCACCTGGTAGCGTTGAGGCGGTTTTGATGCGCATTTGACCCAGGGAACGGCTTGCGGTGGTCATCTGATGCGCAACGTTTTCCCTTTTCGGACAAGAGTCAATCCATCTACCTCAAAGTCATGAACGGCTAGGTTTAACCGCGCGGGGCCTGTGCTAAAAACCTCAATTCGGGCGCACGCGACAACCGACCGAATGCGTTACCACACGTCAATGCTCATCTGTATTGAAGTTAAGCTGGTTTTAAGGGACCAAGATTCGAGTATGCCATGGAAGTGAAGGTCGGCGTTTATCAATCCGATACTTATCCGGTTTTTGCCCGGCTACATGCAAGGGGTGTGGCAAGGATAAGACTAGTGAACCAACGCACTGACTCAGCACCTTCCTAGACACTTAATGTGCCGATGATATTAACAACTGCATTCGTCCTGAATTCGCGCTAGAAATCGGAGGTGAGACAGAACCCATTTGGGCAAGAACTCGACAAGAACCAGCAGTCCCTCAGTAAAATGCGCCAGGCACTGTGTCACACGAAGTTATGGATGCATGTTTGGTATACACAATGGCTTGCGGTGACCAGGCGATACACAATTCAGTGTCTTATTCTTCCTAAGAGTGAGAGTGCAACTGGAGGTAGCGCTGACTGCTGCGTGCACCCCGAGTCGAAAGACTTGGTTCCCATCTCGTCCGGGTCAAGCCTTCCATGCTTCCCGATCGGTGAGTTGGTACTGGGCTTGTCAGAGAAAGAGAAAACACGGATTTGTCCATTTTCTGGCTACCACACTATATGTATGTATAAGGCAAGTAGAGGATAAGGATAAAGGATGGCATTGTTCAATCTCTTTTGGGATGCGCCACGCATTCTACTTCTACGGGATGTCGTGGAGACGATTTGAATGCGTATTTGGCCATACAACGACTTGCGGAGGTGAGCCGATGAACAAGTCACCGCTTTATCATTCCTAGACAAGTCTGGTACCAATTTACCCATCCCGGAGGGATAGAAGGCTTAGCTGGCCTGGGCAAGAAATCCGAACCAAGAATCTGATATTGGGTGCGCGCGACGGCCGGCACCTCCTCCAACTGTGCTATACGTGCCCAAGACAAGAAATACATGCCTTTGAAAAATTCTTTCACGACCTCTCTTTGAGGCAGAATCTCCCAAACAGGGATTGATCAGCGTCGCCTCTTATATAGTATCCCTTATCCTTTATCCATAAGTCTGTCACCTATCCACGCATCACGGAGCATTTGGAAACTTGTTGGCCTGGGCGGAAGCTCAATGCGACAGGCGGGAGCCTCCTTTGAGCCAGAACTAACTGCGTTCTTTCAAACGTAACCTGAACACCGAGGATGTAGGCTCTCATAATATAATCAAAGAACAAGTAATCTAATCCATTTTCTAATTCATTTAATAGTGATATTTTCTATTGTGATGTTAAAAATTTCCTCCTAATTTTCAGTCATTTTGTCACCGGCAACATCTCGTTGGGAATCACGATCACGATGCTGGTCGTGCCTTTCATCGTCAATTCACTCACTCACAATGAGACCCAGGAGGAGTGGAAATGGGTCTTTTTGTTGGTGGCGGCCGTAATGGTGAGTTACTCCGAGTGCTAGCAGTTATCGATTATGTTTATTTGAGCTAATGGCAACAAGGTAAACAAGCTGAAAACATAACAGTTCTATGATTGGCTATGCAACAACGCGGCAACAGGCTTCTGTCAGCCGAGCCGAGAAGAACTCTTTGTTCAGATTCATATCTACTTGCATAGATCCTAGAGATTTGTTTCTTCTTCGGCGCTCACACAGCTCTTCACCTGTGCCGTGCGCCACCTGCGTATCTTCTAAAGTTGTGCTCTGCCATTACCTGCATGCTTAGGCTATAAACAATGGCGTTATTCAATCCCCTTTGGGACGCGCCATGCATTAAACCTCTACGGGATATCGCGGTGGCAATTGTTTATTATTAGGTTGCAACGAATTAAATGGCACTGACTCGCGCCATTTTTTGGCGCGTCTTTACGCGTTTGATCAAGAACAAACCGTAACATGTGGCATATCGTTTAGAAGCGCAAACTTTGCTCTGCCGGCGAGTACCAAATTTTCTATGTAAAAGTGGGAAAAATTTAGAGTTTTATTGACTTTTTTGCAGATGGACAAAAGGGTAATCCGAGGCATTTACTTGTATGAATTCCAGCTGGGCACTACAACTAAGGAGGCGGACGAGAAGATCAACGCCGCATTCGGTCAAGGATGTTCCACAATTCGGACGGCGTATCGTTGGTATCAGAAGTTCCGGAATGGAGATGAGAGCTTGGAAGAACATGAAGGTCGTGGGAGGCATAGTGATGTTGATGAGGACAAGCTGAGAGATGTGGTAGAGGAGGATCCACACAAAGGTACCAGTGAGATAGCGAAGGTTCTTGGCGTCAGTCACAACACAGCTGCCCGGCATCTGAAGGAAATTGGAAAGACCAAAAAGCTGGAAAGATGGGTGCCTCACGAGCTGTCTGAGGAGCAAAGAAACCGACGATATGCGATCTCGTCCGCACTGCTTCTACGGAACGAAACGGACCCATTCCTTGATCGCATCGTAACCTGTGACGAGAAATGGATAATGTACGACAACAGGCGACGATCGGCACATGGGATGGACAGCGATGAGAGCCCCAAGGATTCTGCGAAGCCGGAATTGCACCAAAAGAAAGTAATGGTGGCAGTATGGTGGTGTTCGCTGGGAATTATTCACCACAGCTTCCTCCCTCCCGGCGAATCCATCACGGCAGAGAAGTACTGCATTGAAATTGAAGAAATGATGAAAAAGTTGAAGGATATCCGGCCGGCCTTGGTAAACCGAAGGCGAGTTCTCCTTCTGCACGACGATGCTCGCCCCCATGTAGCACGAATGACGTTGCAGAAATGGAATGAGCTGAGCATTGAAACTCTACCACATCCTCCGTTTTCTCCCGGCCTCTCCCCAACAGACTACCATTTCTTCAAGCATCTTGGCGACTTCTTGGTAGGGAAAATATTCAAATACCAACAGGATGCCGAAAGTGCCTTCGAAGATTTCGTCAATTCCAGAACTTCTGATTTTTATGCTACTGGGATAGAAAAGCTTGTGTCACGTTGGCAAAGATGTGTAGAATCAGAAGGTTTTTATTTCGATTAATAAACTTGCCTATAAGCCGAGATATTAACTGTCTAAATTTACAGTGGTTCAGTGCCATTTATTTCGTTACAACCTAATAATTTACTTATTATTGGGAGCGTGTAGCGCAGTCGGAGGAGGCGAGACTGTCGCGTGCACCCGAAACCAGGTTCCTGGTTCGGATTTCCCGCCCAGGCCAACCAAGCCTTCCATCCCTCCGGTGTCGGTGAATTGGTACCAGGCTTGTCTGGGAAGGATAAAGCACTGACCTGCTTATCGGCTGGCCACCGCAAGTCATTGTATGGCCAAATACGCACTCAAATGGTCTCACCGACATCCCGTAGAACTAGAATGCGCTGGCGCATCCCAGAAGGGATTGAGTAACGCCGTCCTTTATCCTTATCCTTATACAATGCCTTTAGGTGACTGACTAATGTACAAGTCAGTGTGCTATTCTTCCCAGACAAGTCTGGTACCAATTCGCCATTTCTGGAAGGATGGGAAGGCTTGGCTGAGGGAGAAGAAATCCGAACCAGGAACCTTTAATCGGCTACACGTGATGGCAGGCAGCTCCGATGCACCAGGGGTACCAGGCCAGAAAACCGGCCAATTATATACCTCTCAAATCTCAACCACTCAGTTGAAATGCAAAAATCCCTCAACGCGTGAAAGCTGAACCCCCATCTCCCTCGCATGAAGCAACGCCACTATCCACCGCCCTATGACTCGCTTGCCGGGAGTGCCTTCGCGGGCGTATAAAACGTCGCAACGCTTGAGTGAGCGGAGCGCCTAGGACTTAGTGTGCTCTGATCGAACGCCGAGTTTGAATTGTGCGCGTTGCGGTCACACGCGCATGGATTGGTGGTCGAAATTTACACGAGATCGTGAACATCACACCTTACAGGTCAAGGGTCTGAAGTGTATGTCTTGACGGAGAAAGTAAGAATCCCCACCTCTCAATCTGTGTAAAAATCAGTTTATTTTTTGCCAAGTTTTACAAAGGAAGGGTCTGAAGCGAAAAGCCAAGGAGTAGGGGGTCCTTGAAGTTACCTTTTTATACTAATTGAAGGGTGGAGATTGTTCCGGCTCGCGCTCCCGTTCAGACATACGCTTCAGACCCTTACCTTGTTAGACGAAACCGTTATCCTACACATAAAGAACTGGTATAGCCTAGACGTTGATACAGCAGAGAAAAGTGCTTATCCAACCAAGGCTTCTGCGAGAACTGTAGCTGAGAATAAAATATACTGGTTTAAAGGCCTTACTTTCCTTCGTGGGGCTGAGAGGAGCGAATGACCGCCAGTGTTCAGCTTCCATGCTCTGCTACCTCTATACATCTGCTTGCAGGTCATCACCAACACCATCTTCCTGGTGTACATCAAAGGTGAGCCGTGCGAATGGACACGAGACGACATGTTCCGATCGCAGACGATACACTCGGTCAAGGTGCAGGACGTCATCCAAGAGCCGGCGCCGACCGGTCAACGATTCTAAGCTGTGCACATCCCTCCTCTGAAGCTCAGCTGAGCGTCCGCCCACGTAGCCTTCGCCATCCTTGCAGTTAGCCGTTCAGGATGACGACCGTTTCAGAGAGCCCGTAGAGTAAACGGGCGATGCTCTGTAATCACAAAGTAAAGTAAGACAGCTAGACACTGATGATGACGCTTTCACGGAGACTACCGCCTTTTATTACTATTATGGGATATGTGCTTGTCGCTGTGCTTAGGGACAAGCGCTGCTCATCATTTCACTCCTGTTGATGATCTCATGCTCATGATGAATACTGGATTCACGCCAACATTGTTATTGGCACATACTGTATTCGCCACCTTCTTTGTGATGTATTACCGTTCTTGCTTCCATGGCATGTTTTAGCGGGATAAATTCTTTCCATATTAACATTTTTACACAAAACGGCGCGTGTAGCGCAGCCGGAGGAGGTGCCGGCTGTTGCGAGTATCCGATACCAGGTTCCTGGTTCGGATTTCCCGCCCAGGCCAACCAAGCCTTCCATCCCTCAGGAGTCGGTGTATTGGTACCAGACTTGTCTGAGAAGGATGAGGATAAGGCTGATTTGTTCATCGGCTGGCCACCGCATTCATCGGTTATTGTATGGCCAAATACATGTTCAAAATCGCCTCCGCGACATCCCGTAGAAGTAGAATGCGTGGCGCATCCCAAAAAGGATTGTGTAACGCTGTCATTTATCCTTCATCCTTTACGAAAAAATAGAGCATTTGCAAAACCGTTATGTTTAGGTTTACTTCACCCAATTGCCGCAAGACAACACGATTAGGAATAATAATGGGAATTTCATGATTGTAGCCCATGTAGCAAATCGACAGAAAACGCTGCTCGCTAATACTGAAGTTAGCGCAACTCGAAAGCAGCCCAGGATTTCTGTCGAAATAATTGGAGCAAATACTACGTGTCGAAAATTAAGTGGACCGGTCACGTACTGCGCTTCGCAGACACCCACTGGACGCGAGACTGGATTCCCCGTGATGTCAAGAAAACACCAATGCGTTTGTCGGACTTCTTCGTGGAAGCCCTGAACGAACGACATGGCGCTCTTCGCGTAACTCGAGCGAGAAGGATCCATTGGAGCACTCTGGCACGCGACACGGACGTATGGAGACGCCGCTGGCGCCCGCTCGAGCAAGTCGATGATCAGCGCGGCGACACGTGATTCGGGTGATAGTATGTGTCACAAAATTCCGATTTTCTTACGGCGCTGGCGCATCTACTTATTTGGTCGTACAATTTCAGACACAGATGTCGCGTCTTCAGGTAGAAAAAGATGCATGTCCATAACTTACTTACTTTGATACTTTGATGGTCCTTTGTCGGCTGGAGGTCTTCTCAGCGGGGACCACAACTCTTCCAGACCGCTCGATCTCTGGCTGCTTGCATCCAGTGAGGCAGTCTCCGCTCTCTGAAAGATCTTGAGAATGAGTCTGCCCATCGCGTTGGCGGTCGTCCCAGTGGTCTCTTATGGTCTCTCGGGAGCCATTCTGTGACACGGGGACTCCATCTATCGTCCTTTCGTCGAAGCAGGTGTCCGGCCCAGCGATATTTGGACTTCTTCATGTACTGCAGCGGGTCTGCTAATTGCGACTTCTCCCGTAGCTCCGAGCTTCGTAGGCCTTCTTGCCATTGCTGACGAAGGCTTGTCCTTAGAAGACATCTCTCCAGTGCACGATGCGTAGTTTGCATCGCTCTGGCGATTGTCTTGTTGTCGGGCCAGGTTTCCGTCGCGTAACACATCGCAGGCAGTACAGAGGCGTTGAATATCGAGGCCCTGAGGCTGGGATCCTTGACCTGATCGGTGACTTCGCGAATCGAACTGAAGGCTGCCCATGCTGCGCGTCTCCTGCGGGCGATTTCAGGAGCGAGGTCGTTATTCATGTTCAGCTCTCTTCCCAGATAGACGTAGGAGTCGACCTGTTGCAGAGCGACTCCATTTAACCTTACGAGTCCCGTGTCACACCACTGGTTGACCATAAATTGTGTCTTGGACATATTCATGTCCAATCCAATCTTCATACCTGCCACATTGAGCTCGTTCAGCATTTCCTCGGCTTCTGCCGTGCTGGTAGAGATCAGAACAATATCGTCGGCGAAGCGAAGGTTGCTGATCCGTTTACCGTCGACAAGGTAGCCTTTATCGTCCCAGTTCAAGTCTTTCATGGCATCCTGAAGTGCCGCTGTGAATAGCTTGGGAGAAATCGTGTCTCCCTGCCGTACTCCTTTCCCGATAGGAATTTTAAGCTTTCGATCGAACAGCTGGATGGTAGTCGATGTGTTCGAGAAGCATTCGTCAAGAAGTCGGATGTAGGGCGATGGTATACCAGCGTGCGCAAGGGCGTTCAGAATGGCGTTGATTTCCACAGAGTCGAACGCTTTCCGATAATCCACGAAGACAATGACAAGTGGGATGTGGTATTCGCGGCTCCTTTCGATGAGCTGTGACACAGTCTGAATATGGTCCATGCAGGAGAAATCCTTGCGAAACCCTGCTTGCTCCACTGGCTGATATTCATCCAAGCAACGCTCCATGCGGTTAAGCAGTATCTCGGTGAAGATCTTGTACACAACCGAGAGAAGACTGATGGGTCGATAGTTGTTGATATCCTCCTGCTGACCTTTTTTGAAGATTAAAACTGTTTTCGACTCTTTCCATGAGTCCGGAATCCTACCAAGTCGAAGGTAGTGGTTGAAGTGCTTGGCAAGAAGTGAGCAGACGGCACTGCCACCCGCACGAAGAAGATCAGCAGAAATGCCGTACGGTCCGGGAGCAGTGCCCAGCTTCATCCTTCTGATAGCATGAGCAACTTCTGATTCCAGAATGGGAGGTACTTCCTCAGCTGGTGGCATCAATCATTTCGGGACAGTGATGGAGGAACGGAACAGATCTGTGTAGAATTCCTGAACGATGGCCTCCATCGCTCTTCGAGACGTTTGCGTTGTTCCATCCTTATCCACAAGGGCTGACATTATTGCCTTCTGATCGCAGAGATCTCGTTTGCAGCGCTTTATGCTTGAACCTTTCCCAGCCGCTTCTAACAGCTTCAATCTTCTGTAGGCTTGAATGGACTCCTTCACTGCAATTCGACAGGCCTTCGAGATGGTGACTTTTTCCAGATGGGAAGCATTAGGATCCAGTTTAACAGCTCTTCTTTGCTCCAAGAGTTTAATCGCATGTGCGTTGAGTCTTGAAGCAGACGGCGATGTGGCTTCGCAAGAGCTGCTAGCACATTTCAACAGTCCTTTGGAGAGAAGGTCGTAGTCTTCCGATGGATCTTCAAGAAGATTCCAGTCATACGACTTTATCGCATATTCCAACTCCTCAGACTTGAATGTGGGGATCCTCACCGGTGCCGGTTTATGGGTGTCACGCTTGAACATCCTCTTTTTGAGAGTCAGCTTCGCACGGACAAGACGGTGATCCGAGCCGGTGTCAAATGAAGGCAGCACGGAGACGTCGAACAGACTCCAGCGTCTGTTCGTAAGAACATGGTCGATCTCCGAAAGTGTTTCTCCATTTGGGCTTTCCCAGGTCCATCGTCGGTTTGAAGGCTTCTTAAACATAGAATTTCCATGGTAGAGACGGCACGCGTATAGGAAGTCTATCAGGCGCTCTCCGTTTTCGTTCCCTGAGAAAGTTCCATGTGGTCCTAGCCTCCATTCGTCGTGATCATTCGTACCGACGATAGCGTTAAAGTCACCAACGACAACTTTGTAGTAGCTCTTTTCGTCGTTGACAGTCCTTTCGAACAGCTTGTAGAATTCCTCCTTTTCTTCATCTGTGGCCGCAGATGTTGGAGCATATCCATTTATGATGGAGATGGTTCCTTGATCTTTGGTTTCCAGACGAAGAACAGCTACTCGCGGACTGATGATCTTGTAAGAGTCTACTAGGTGGTGCACTGTCGAATTGACGAGAAATCCAACTCCGCCAATATTCTTTCTGTCCACCTTTGCTCCGATAATGAGAAGCTTGTTGTGGTCGGTTCTTCTTATGGTTTCCGTTCTGCCTTTCGTTTCCTGCAGGGCGATAACGTCGTATTTGATGTTGCGGCTTCTGGAAAGCAGTGTACGAAGATCCTGCTCAGATGCGATCGAACGACAGTTGTAAGTGCAGACGAATAGGCAGTTGCCGTGTCGTGGTGGGAGGGAGTTTCCGGTAGTCCGATTCCAATGACGTCCTGATAGTTTAGCTCCGAGATTAGATGGCCCCTCGCCGGAGGTGGATGCAACCGACGTCGTAGATGTCCACCTCCGGCGCGCGGAGGACTGGGGCGCGGGTTTAGTTGTTTGAGCCGTAGCGTGGTCTGGCTACTCACATGTTCCTGGCCAGGGATACATGAGAGCCGCCCATACACGACAAAGCATCGCGTACTGCGTGACCGTTTGTGCCGTTAGCCATCACAATGTGATGTTCACCCCTTCACCGCGGTGAGGTGGCACATGAAGGGGTGTCCATAACATGTCTGAGAAATCTCCAGGAATTGAACCGGTCTTGATTGCTCCGAAACTTACCCAGGGAACCTCTTTATTTTTCACTTCAGATCAACCGGCACTCAAAATTTGAATTAGTCCAATTCTGAGCTCATAGCAGTGAACG
Organism: Heligmosomoides polygyrus polygyrus; assembly: GCA_947396885.1. NCBI lineage: Eukaryota > Metazoa > Nematoda > Chromadorea > Rhabditida > Heligmosomidae > Heligmosomoides > Heligmosomoides polygyrus. The sequence goes on along the minus strand of OX377202.1, from coordinate 98,862,869 downwards.
AAATTTGGCGCGAATCTCTACAATGTCGAAACACCCCTGAAAAGAAGAGCCTATTAAGGGATGTAATATTTACATAAGGGTAAAGGTAAAGGACGGTGTTACTCAATCCCTTTTTGAGAGCGACACGCATTCTACCTCAACGGAATGTCATATAGACGATTTGAATATTTGGCCATACAAAGAATTGCAGTGGCCAGCTAATGAACAAGTCAGCGCTTTATTCTAATCAGACAAGTCTGGTACCAGTTCACCGACCCCGGAAGCCTTAAAATTTTCTTCATGTTTCTTGTTTTCAACTTGTTTTTTTTTCCTTCATCATTCAAACCATTGTTGAAGTCTTCTGGCCTCACATTGGGTACGTCTTTATCCTTCTCCAACACCATTTCCAAAAGAACAATCTGAATTTTAAGAATAGACTACTATCTAGGATGTCACGACGAATCAGTAAATAATACAAATACAAATAAAAATAAATAAACAGAAATATAACTTTAATTATAAATAACAATATAATATCACAATAAATAAATATTAATATAAAGAAATACAATATACATAATGATAAATATATTAAATATTATAATGTAAATAAAAATAAAAATAAACTTATATACAATAATAATTATAAAAAAACAATAATATTAAAAGCATATAAACAAATAAAATTAGAATTATATTTGTAATTATATTTAATATGTTCTTTGGTTCCTCCTTTTTTATAACTATTAACCTGGTAAAATCAATAACAAAATATTTTTCATACATCAATATAATATTACTAATAATAATGATATTATATCTATACATAATGTAACACTTAGTAGATTACTAAGTGACAATCTAAATACACAATAATGCATAATAAATATAGCTATAATAATATTGTAATAGTAGTATTAATACAATAATCAACTAATGTAATTCATTTATAAAATTGAAACAGAAATTAATCATGTTAATTAAAATTAGATAGCATAATACGATACGGTATTATTATATATGTTACAAACAAGATGTGATGTAAAAAATTCTCATATTCTAACCTAATCATTCATTCGGTTATGATTATGTAATAAACTATATCTAATAAGATTGTTCATAGACACATATTAATTAATATGCTCAAAAAATAACAATACAGTGTGATTCGGAACACAATCAGGAAGTAGTAGATGAAGGAACATAACAATAAAAAGAGTAGGTAGCTAACTAATCTTCTGTTGGGCCCAAAATTTTGAAAATTTGCTTTGGCGGGATACGGTAAAGGCGCGTATGGTAGTGGCCCTTTAATCTAGTTGGAGCAACTTTCTTTCAAATCAAGACATATATCATTTTCCTTTTTTTCGGATAAAGTAATTACTATTCAGTTCTATTCTTCCCTATTATTGCATAACAACAACATTATTATAATTACAAATAATATAAATATGACAGTGTATCCTTATAATTCCATAACTTAACCCTTCAGACATTGCACTTTAAGATTTATTATAATAGTTTTGTTAAGATACTATATAGAAAAAACATTCTAGTTAACTTGTTATTATGTATAATATTTTATATATAGGTATTATATATATATGTATGTATACTATATATATGAATGCATATTATATATATGTGTTTATGCGTTTTCTGTATAAATGTACATGTAATGTGTATATATAAATTTAAAAATAAAAAAATAGATAAATTAATAGATAAATAAATAAATAATAATTAAATAATTAAATACAATAAATTATAAATAAATAAATAAATAAAAAAATAAAATTAAATTAAATTAAAAAATAAATAAATAAATAAATAAATAAATAAAAATAAATAATTATATAAATAAAATAAATATAAAAATTAAAAAAAATTCAAAAAATATTTGAAAAAATTAAATAAAAGTAATTATAATATTAATAATTATATATAAAAAATAAGTTAAAATTAAAAATAACATTAAACGTGTAATTATTAAAAATATATAAAATTAATATATAAAGGAAATAAAATAAATAAAATAAAATAAATAATTATAAAAATTATATAAAATTATAAATACTTACAAGAATTTTTTAAAATATATATTAATTATTTAATAAATATATATTAATATAAAATGTATACTTGCCGTTACCTTGTATTTATTTGGTAAGTTTGCCTTTTTCCTCCTTTTCTTCTATCTTCATAGCTATGCCGATGGGGTTATAAAAGTAGCTATTGGCAGGGGAGGGTAAGTACTACGCCTCCGGCATAGCTATTCTTCGGGAGCGCCAACCCCGGGAGGCAGCCCCTCCAAAACCTCTGGTAACCTTCCCACTCGCTAGGGACTTGGCCGTCCCTATCGTTTGATCATGGCCAAAAACAACCACAGCCACTACATCCAACGTCACTAACCCTTACTTTCAGGTACAACATTTTTATAAATACAAGGTAGACGGCAAGTATAATATTACAAATTTTGGTACACCTAATAAAGGTTCCAATTGCGGAATGTCTTGTACTATTTGCAATCTTACTAAAAAAGAAAATTTTATTAATTGTCACACCACAAATTTCAAAATCGGCACATACAAAGATAGTATTTCTAATTGTAAATCTACAAATGTAGTATACTGTATAACTTGTGATACCTGTGGAAAACAATATGTTGGTATAACAACTAGGAGACTTAAGGATAGAATAAAGGAACATATGCGTAACATATATAACTATAATAAAACAAGAACAAAATTATTATACGATCATTTCGAATTGACTTGCCATAGTAAGTCTTTCCACATCACAATTTTAGATAATATGACGGATAATAAAGATATAAATATTTTAAAAGAAAAAGAACTTTTTTGGATTAAACTTCTTATGACAACTTATCCATTTGGATTTAATGATAATATTAAAGGTTATGGTAACCTTACTCAAATTACTAATCCCCTCACGCATAAATCAAATCACCCCTTTTTTAATATCAAGATAACTAAAGATCGTGCGAATAGAAATAAAAATATTAAAAGACGTAGAAATAAAACACAACAGTTCCAACAGGATGACATAATATATGAAATAATACAATTTCTGCTCAACGAAGGAAATACTGAATATGTCAAGTGAAAAAGTCAAAAACAAAAAAGTATATAGTAGCACTTTTACGAATAACGGTAAATAATATAGTCACCTTCACTATACCTAAAGAAAAACTAGTTTTATTACTTAGTTCACTATGTTATTTTCACTTCAATTACTTGAACAAAACCAAATCTGATAAAGATACATTAACTAAAACAGATTACACATATATTAAAATGCCTTTTTACAGTAAATTTTTAAACTACTTCAACTTGAATAAAATTATAAATAACAAAATAATAATAGAACTTGTTAAGGAAAGCAATAAACCTTACAAACCTTTTAGAATTGTTTATGAATATGAAAAACCTATGTCTAAATTACTATTTAATTATAACAATTTCCTTAGTATGCTAGGCAGTACTACTATAGACAACATTCCTTGTAGTTGCAATAAATATAGAAACTACATAAACCCCCAATTTAATCATATCCTGACAGGTGACATTAGTATTTTCAAAACAATGAAGGTCTATAATATCCTATTGAAAGGAACTAAATTCAGACTCGCTCCTGTAATTAACAAAGAAGAAATTTATATAATCTGGAAGAATATATTTAATCAAATAATTCTTAAACTAAAAAATAGACATAAGCTTGGTTTAAATATTTGTAATAAGATTAAATCAATTTTGGAGAACTCCATATCAACTAGAAGGTATAGAACCCTTTTTCTTCCCAACAAAACCAAATCTGTAATAAAATTCGAACAGATAGAAGATGAAATTAAATTTCTGAAACGATCGTTTATTTTTTGCCCTCTAGATAAATCTGCATCCAACTATGGTATAATTTGTAAACGTTTGTATTTTTACATCATTCAATCGGAAGTGGATAGTATGAATACCTATAGTCATAATAATATTTATCTTCCTACACAGATTAGTAGTGAACATATTATTAATAAACACGTAACCTTTCTTCATAATAATTCATTAAAACCAAGTGAAGGTAGTACTATTCCATTAATATATTGCATTCCTAAGCTACATAAAAATCCAGTTAAATTTAGATTTATAACGGGAGCTTCAAATAGTACTATTAAACCTCTAGCTATTGAACTTTCTGTAATTCTTACACACATTAAAAATCATTTCAAAAACTACGCTAATAGCGTACTTATTAATAAAAGATGCATGAAAACGTTTTGGTCAATAAAAGACATTAACATATCTAATGAAATTTGTTCCCTACATAATAGTAACCTTAAACTTTATACCGCAGATTTTGTGGACATGTTTACTAACATTCCTCATACAATCATTATTAAAAATATTACGGAGATACTTAAATTGTGCTATAAAAACTCCAACAAAAAATATTTACTGGTAAACAATAAAAAATGTTTTTATAGTGATAAAACTCCAACTAATAACAACTATCGAGCTTATAGAGTAGAAGATATCATCTACATAACACAATATTTGTTAGACAATTCTTATTGTAGAATAGGAAGTAACATATATAAACAGATTAAAGGAGTTCCACAAGGAGGCAACGCTAGCCCTGTCATTGCTGATCTAACTCTTTCATACTTCGAATACAAATATACAATAGATAAATTTTTATCTAACAAAGAATTCCATCCTTTCGGATATATGGATGATATATTAATTATTCACAACTTTACAGACAGTGATATAGGAATTATTATTGCTAACATATATCAAGGTTGCTTAAAAGTTAGTCGTACTAATACTAACATCCATGAATGCAACTTTTTAGACCTGACTATTACTATAGAAGAAGGAAAAATATATACTAAACAGTATAATAAAACTGATTATTTCGACTTTAAAGTGATTAGATTTCCCCATTACGATTCTTATACAAGTGTAAGTTTAAAAAGTTCTATAATTTATACAGAAACCTTACGGATTTATAAGAATTGTAGTCGTAAGGAAGATTTCATTAGTAGGCTCACTATGCTCATTAACACTCTTATAGAATTAGGGTACCAAAAAGAAATTATCCTAAAGGCGATACTCAGATGCATACTAAAAAATAAATGTATTAGTTATAAATATGGAATTTTTGATACTTATAGAGAAGCTAATACATTTATTAGAAACCTAATTAACCTTTCTATTTATTAATATTAAATATTATTCTGTCCTGTAGTACTATAACTTAGATATATTATATTTTTCATCTTTAGTCCACCTCTACCTCCATGTCTTGTTCTTCTTGATCTTTAGTTGACCCCTTCCCGCCGTGTTCTGACCTAAGGATCCTCTATATAAACCCGTCCGGTGGTATAGGTTGTACCACTCTCCCTGCCCTACTGACGATCCTCCGGGAGATTGCTGGTGGTACTCTAATTATTCTTCTAATCTGTTATATCCTGTATAGGGCTCAGAGGTGAAACAGGATATAATAGGCATCGTTTGAGATACGGTTAATATCCTCGTATGTCAAATGTTAGTTGTTTGAGCCGTAGCGTGGTCTGGCTACTCACATGTTCCTGGCCAGGGATACATGAGAGCCGCCCATACACGACAAAGCATCGCGTACTGCGTGACCGTTTGTGCCGTTAGCCATCACAATGTGATGTTCACCCCTTCACCGCGGTGAGGTGGCACATGAAGGGGTGTCCATAACATGTCTGAGAAATCTCCAGGAATTGAACCGGTCTTGATTGCTCCGAAACTTACCCAGGGAACCTCTTTATTTTTCACTTCAGATCAACCGGCACTCAAAATTTGAATTAGTCCAATTCTGAGCTCATAGCAGTGAACGAAATTTGGCGCGAATCTCTACAATGTCGAAACACCCCTGAAAAGAAGAGCCTATTAAGGGATGTAATATTTACATAAGGGTAAAGGTAAAGGACGGTGTTACTCAATCCCTTTTTGAGAGCGACACGCATTCTATCTCAATGGAATGTCATATAGACGATTTGAATATTTGGCCATACAAAGAATTGCAGTGGCCAGCTAATGAACAAGTCAGCGCTTTATTCTAATCAGACAAGTCTGGTACCAGTTCACCGACCCCGGAAGAATCACAGGCTTTGTAAGCTTGGGTGGGAATATAGTAAACTGAGAGGATGAGAGGAAGAAACAACGAAGTGAGGTTTGGTCTCCGTTTCGCACGAGTCGGAAATCCGAACTAGGAACCTGGTATCGGGTGCGCGCGATAGCCTACATCTCCTCTGACTGCGCCACATGCGTCCAGAACGCATAAAAAGACAAAAAAACGAGACGGTACTTTGCAAAACCAAGAAAGAGTACAATCCCTCCCCCAAAATGGGGGGAGGGATTGTGCTCTTAACAGTACCCTTCGAGTCTCCCATCTCAACCTGACCCTTGTCCACTCTTCTGGTGTCGATGCCACCTTTCCAGACCCAGTGTTTGATCAGAGTGGATTCCAGCTAATTTCCGTGTGTAATGCATCAGAGCTGTTTTGCTTCGGGAGCCCTCTAGCCCGCTTTCCTGACACTTCCAACTCAAGGCAAATCTTACGGCGCTTCCTTCATTCCCATGAAGAACTAGGCGTCATAATTAATCGCCAGGGAGCTCCTCGATTCTTACCAGCTATTGGCGCGACTCGAAACTTCTGCGTAATAGCACCATTCCGGATGTGGTCCAGGCGCGTGAATTCTGCCATCCTCAGCTCAACATCTTCGTCTCCATGACGTTGTGGCGCGTTTCACATTATCCCCATCCACCTTATTTCCCTGATGGTGCGCCGTCTGGTTATCGCTTATTTAGGGTGCTTAAGGGATCCATAACAAAGAAAGAAATCACCGAAATCGATGTTGAAAGCACAGTCAGAGAATTCGTTGACTTCCTGTCTCCCTAGTCCTCGGACAAGAGAATCGCCGACCTTTCTATTAGATGGTGCTTGTTAAGTGAATAATGAAGCAACATTCAAGCTGAATGGAGAGATTAGAATGGAGAGATTGGAGTCGGCATAAATGCAGCTATTGAAAGACGGAAAACGTTGAAAGAAGCACAGCACAGGTTAATCTAGCCAGTAGTAACAGTAACATTCTCTCCATTCAGTAGTAACAAGATTGTAACAAGCTTCAGCCCATGCACAATTAAGTGAGTCTGGAATGCAAGGTTTCAGGCGGGAGCGTGGTGCAATCTTGACTATTTTGACAGCTCACCTTTTAAACAGTGTACACATTTGGGACACCGTGTATTAGCTAAAATGTAAGCCAACTAATCACTAATCTTTATTGTATGCATAGTGGACTCATCTATTTCCGATCACATCCAATTGTGGGGTCTTCTGGATGCTCAGGACGAATCCACGTGCCATTTTTGCACTCTAGTCGGTCTCCTTCTTGAAATTAGTTTCTGATGGCGAGGGTGCACCAAACCGACGCCTATGTGATTTCATACCTCTATCCCTGCAGGTGGCGAAAAATCCCTTTCCATCAGGAACGACGCAGTTGTAGATTGGTCCAGCTGAATCGAACTTGTAGTCCTTGTATCCTGCTTCTCTCAGAGTCGGTCTCATGGTACAAGAACGGCCTGGAATTTTCGACCTGATGCAAAGGCAGAATAACTGAATAAGTCCTGGAGAAACTGCACTATGGTTATGACGTTCTGACATCGGCTGGAACCTTCGCATCAGCATGTGGTCGGTTTCACTCCCTCTACCTACTTTACCGCCAAAGACCACTGCAGCTGCTTTACGTCCCTTCCGACGTGGTCGTTCATGTCCTCTATTTTGGAGAGTAGGTCCATCTCTAGTATGGATCTTACTGCTTCCTCAAGTGTCAGATTGAAGTCGTGGTTGTCGCGCTTGTGCACACGATCCGCAGCACCCTACCGACATTATGGTTCAGTAACGCCCCTTGGGAGCGTGTAGCGCAGTCGGAGGAGGCGCCGACTGTCGCCTGCACCCGATACCAGGTTCCTGGCTCGGATTTCCCAGGCCAACCAAGCCATCCATCTCTCCGGGGTCGGTGAATTGGTACCAGACTTGTTTGGGAAGGATAAAGCGTTGACTTGTCCATCGGCTGGCCACCGCAAGTCATTGTATGGCCAAATACGCATTGAAATAGCCTCCATGACATCTCGTAGAAGTAGAATGCGTGGCGCATCCGAAAAAAGATCGAGTAACGCCGTCCTTTATCCTTATCCTTTTATCCTAACGCCCCTTGGCCCCTTGGTGTCCAGCCATGGGGACGTGATGCGAGCGTTCACTTTCTCGGCAGTCATCGAATCACAGGGGGACTTTGCAACAGCTATCCCGACCCCATTCTTCTTGGTGTCCCTTTGAGTAGTAAGACTTGACTTTTCTCCAGTTTTTCTCCAAGAAACTGTAAGCAAGTAAGGCATATGTCGCGAAGACGGGCAGAATTGGGAGATGGGAACACCCAATTCAATCAGATCGCACTGTATGAGAGTGCCATTCAAAAATGGCGTGTAAAGTCGGTACCCTGATCGTCTTGCATATGTTTGGTCTGTATTCTGCTTGGTTATTATTGGCTGGCGCGGTCCCACCTACCAATGCTGCTCACCTTCGCGACATGTACCGAAAATAATCTCGGCGGTCAGGAACTGCGCTCACCTCCTGCTGCAACGTGGATGAAGGCGAGGAACAAGACGCAGAATTTCATCTGAAATTCGATGCAGGCTTATACACGCATAGCTATAATAACTCTGAGACACCTAGAACAGGGATATGTTCTTGTTGGAAGCCTTCCTTCGGCGAAGAACAAGTAATGGGTTGGTCGGAAAACTCCCGCGGTTTTGTGCAACCGCTTTTCATTGTTTAATTCTGAATCAATATTCAGCTTACTTTCCATTTCTATATAACGTCTAATACAGAATTCTACCTCTATTTATTTATTTATTTATTTATTTATTTATTTATTTATTTATTTAAATACGTCTCAGGAACGTTCTATAAGTGTAAAACGAAGAACCAAACAGACGGAATTTGACGGAATAATTTGCTTACCTATGCTCAGCAAATGTGTTTCCTTGAAGACTTATTGAAGTACGCCGAGAGAGCAATTCCGATCGATATTTTATTTCAGTTTCAAGCTGAGCAGGTCCACGGTTAAAACACCCCGGCAAATCAACCAAGTGTGGGAGCCGAGTACTGTCGGAGAATGGACCGTGCAACGGTAATTCAAGGAATTTCGTTCTGGTGATTTCAGCCTTTAAGGTGCACATCAAAGCGGCACACCTACAGCAATCCCGCACCACGATTGACGGCCTTCGTGGAAACTGATCTAACGCAAAGAGTACTTGAGATTGCGGAAGGTCTAAGAGTCAATAAAGCTGCTGTTACATTTGGTACAAAACGCCTCGGAAAGGTGAAAAAGCTCGAAATGTGGCTGCCGCACGATTTGTGTGATCGCCAGAAATTGTCGCGCTTCGAAATCTGCTCTTCTTTGCTTCTCCTGAATCAAAGAGACCCGTTTTTGATCGAGTCGTCACAGGTGATGAACATTGGCTTTTGTGCGATAACCGAAGGCGATCGGGACAACGAGTTGAAGTCGACGAACCCCCTAGGCAATTCCCAAAGCCGAAATCGTACCAGAAAAAGCGATGGTAACAGTGTGGTGGTCGGTGCCCATTGTTTTTGCAAAGACGTGCTTTTTTCAGGTTGGAGCTGATGTTGTATGGAATCTGGGTGCTCATTGAAGTCAATGAATTTATATCAGTTTTTTTGCGAACAGTTTTCTGCAAAGAATTCTGAGGTGTGGTGAAATTGATTCGCTACAACTTTCTGGAACCGGGCGGAGCGAACACAGCAGAGTCCTACTGTGACGAAGTCGACGAGATGTACTGAAAATTGTGTGATCTGCAGTCGGCACAGGTCAACAGAAGTGGTCCCATTCTTCTGCACGACAGCCCCTCGCCTACATGTTTCGTAAATCACCATATGAAAATTAAGGATCTGGAACTTGAAGTTCTGCCTCACCCGCCATACTCATCAGACCTTGCGTCAACCACCTTTTTAAGCACTTTCAGAACTTCATCGCTTGTAGAAGCTTCACAAATCAAGACCACACAGAAACAGCGTTTCTATTTAGAATTTCTCGAGCACCCAGTTTCTTTGTTGATGAAAGTGTTCAACTAGTATCGCGTATGAAAAGCTGTGCTTATCCGAACGGCGCTTATTTCGTCTGAATACGGTGAGTATAAAGGAGGTTATGATCGCCTTGGGGTGGACTGTCAAAACCGCCAGAATTTTCCGACCAACCTAATATTACACTATGATGGGCCGAAGGCAGGTAGGAGATGATACATACGTGCAATGTCCACGGCTCACACGCTTGGAATTGTGTCGTAAAGTCACAAGCAGGGAATACAGAATTTCTATGCGACAACACCAACCCGCAAAAATTATAAGGAAAAGCCGAGTTTGTAGGATGGAGAGCTCCGCCTCGAATTCGTGCTATGGCCAAAGTCGGACGCCGTCTGAAAATTAACATGCGGTCGATGCAGCACTCCTTGAGCAGCAATAAATTTAGGAGCCTAGACAACGTCTAGGTGTGTGACTGGCCAAATTCTTCAAGTCACTAGTCACGAAGAGCGGAGTTCCTTAGAGGTGTGTTCTGTTCTCTGTGTCAACGACGGAGAGTAAATTGGCTCACTGCTCAGCAACGCCACCGTTTGGAAGCAGTAGCACAGTACCGCACTTGCGTTTTTTGTTGAGACCTCAACCTTGTTATTAAACTTAAACACTTTAGTATGTCAATATGCGGATAAAGACAGTAAAATTAAGTGAAATTATGAAATTTGAAGTTTATCCAATGCTAGATCTTTTACGTCTCCGTTGCTCTGCTAGGCTACAGCTGTTCGATGCGCCAAGACCTTAGTCTAGTCTAGAAAAAGTATATCATAAGTCTTAAAGGAAAATGAGATGATTGACAAATAGAATGCCAAGTTCAGTCTACAATCGTCTACAATCCGCTTATATAATGTAGTTGACCTAATACTAATGGTATGTGACATAGTTGATCTAACAATAATATCAGGCAGGTATAAAGTAACAACGATGTGGCCCCGTGTTGGGGCACAATCAGAGTCGAAGTCTTACCTCCGCTAGCTCTTAATTTGCCTGCCACGTTTGAGGTTAGGCCCTTGTTGCCCGATTGAAGCACACCTCACTCCAATGCGATGCTATTCGGGAGCTCTCCCGGGGCTGCTCGTGTAATGGCTCCGACATCCATCGCCCATCTTCACATCACTCACGTGATACAATTGGAATGACCGACCCTTGTGGATTCATCTACTTTTGTTCAGAATAAACCATTTCCCACGCTCAAGTCACGTGACGTGACGGATCGGTATTAGTATATAGTATAGTATTAGCATATTCAGAGCAACTTCACTACACACAATACAAATTAATAAAAAGGAACTCAACATCCTACGAGTCAAAGGCTGAGCCCCGCCACTTCACCTACAGGTCAGCCCCAAGCGCAACCCGCAGCTCCTTCCAGACTTCTGCCCTGGAGCCTGTGCTCAGAAGGAAAGTGGTTCGGTCGGCCTCTGCGGTTATCTCCGATCTGATGCTCCTGCGCGTCCTGTCCTAGTCGTCCGAATGTCCTGCGCGGCTGGTCGAGTCGATGTCCCGATGACGATGGAACTGCTCTGACGATGGAGTGCCGGCCGCTGCGGCGGAGAGAAGAGCGGATCGACCACTCTGCGACGACGACGAACTGCCGTGCGCGCGCGGGAAGGCGTTTATACTGTGTCGCGGCGACTGCACGCGACCGTACCCCTTCCGGGTCAGGACCTGAGCGCCCCCAAGCGTGCGTGTCCTTGAAGAGTGGTGTTAAGGCCCCCGCAGACTTTTGCGGCGTCGCCGCTGCCCTATGCTTAACCATAGGGCAGAGACGCAGAGCTCGCCGCCAGCGGCGCCGCTGGCGGAAATGACTTGAATCATTCCACCCGGCGGCGCCGCTCCAGCGTCTGTCTGTCTGCGCTCTGCCCTTTCGCGGCGGATCCAGAGCGGAGACAGTCGATGCGGGCGCGCGATTGTCATCGGGGCGCGTTATTGTTAAGCACCAGTCGGTCCCGACTAGAAACAGTACAGTACCTCGCCGTCACCGCTCCCACTGATGATGAGTCAAGCAGCTGAGTGGCGCCGCTCAGCGGTTTCGCCGTTCGCCGTCGCCGCTCAGCGATTTCGCCCGCCGCTCGCCGCAGAAGTCTGCGGGGGCCTTTATAGCGTGGCGAACGTCACGGCAGCGCACGTCTCGTCATGACCTCTCACAGTCGCAAAACTGAAGAAAAATTCAGCATAGAGAGACCAATTCTAAATGACGTAGACGTAAAAATTGTTTATTGTTTCATAATTGTTTCATAAGTTGATTGATTGATGCGATCCTTCAAAGCTCGAAGTCGATGTGTATTGGCGACTTCCTCTGAACACAACAATGCGTCTTTGCACACATATAGTAAAACGGCAAGAAATACAGACTAAGGATCTACGACGGATCAAAAGGAAGGGATGTACAAAGGTCTTTCTGTTTGAAGTGCTTCTCGTCGTCCAATACAGCGCGACGCGTTAGAACGTATCGCTCCGTTCGAATCGCGTTGTCCTGCGATGGAATTATAAACGGTGTCTGAGGCACCAGCCAACTTTGTTACAACTTTGTTAGGGCCCGTTTATATTAGGTTGCCCGGAAAGTTCTCAGCGTTTTGAGCGCTTCACTTTGAACTACCATAACTTTCTCAAATCTTATCGGATTTAGTCGAAATAAGCACCGTTCGAATCAGCACACTTTTGCCAATGGGCCACCGGTGAGCTATTCCATCAGCGAAAAAATTAGGTGATCGAGATTCGACAAAATCCACGAAGCCTGTTTTGGCCTGCTCCTGATTGGTGAAGGTTTTACCAGCGAGAGAGTTCTGAAAGTGTTTGAAAAGGTGGCAGTCGGTTGGTGAAAGGTCTGGAGAATATGGCGAGTGAGGCAGAACTTCAGCTCATAGTTCGTTCAATTTTCGAATAATGATTTGTGAAACGAATTGTGGGCGGCCTTATCGTGCAGAAGAATCGGGCCTCTTCTCTTGACCAATCCTGGCTGTAGTCGACGCAATTTTCGTGCATTTCGTCGATTTCCTTACAGAAGGACTCCGCTGTGATCGTTTGGCCTGGTGCCAAAACGTTGTAATGGACACCAGCCGCCGACCACCGCACAGTGACCATTACCTTGTTTGGTGGGGTTCACCTTTGGAAAATGCCTTGGGGGTTCGTCGGCGTCCAACCACTGTCCGGGACGTCTCCTGTTATCATGCAGGATCCACTTTTCATCACAAGTGATGGTCGGATCCAAAAACGGGTCAGTTTTGTTGCGTAAAAGTAGAGAAGAACAAATCTCGAAACGACATTTTGCCGCTCACTCAATTCGTGGGGCACCCTCTTTTCGAGCTTTTTCACCTTCCCAAGCCATTTCAAAGCATCCTCAACAGCAGTTTTACTGACTTCTAGCTCTTCCGCGATCCGCGAACTGTCTGGGATGGTTCAGCTTCCACCAATTCCTTCAACTCTTCATCCGGGATAGCTCTAGGTCACCCGCTACGGGGTCATTATCTAGGCTGAAATCTACGGTCCAGAATGTACTGAACCACTGACGCACAGCGCTTTCTCTAACACTATTAGGGCCTCAAACTTGATTGATTTGTCGAGCCGTCTTGGCTGCGGATTGTCCCAATTCGAAGTTGAAATAAAATAACGTTCAGAATTGCTCTTCGACATACTTAAATAAGCCCTTCAAGAACATAAATATACAACAACGTTGAAACATAAATTACTTGGTCAGATAAAAATTTTGTACAGAAAGTATTAGGTTGTAACGAATTAAATGGCACTGGCTCGCGCCATTATTTGGCGCGTCTTTAAGCGTTTGATCAAGAACCAACCGTGACACGTGGCATATCATTTAGAAACGCAAATATTGCTCTACCGGTGAGTACCAAATTTTCTATGTAAAAGTGGGAAAAATTTAGAGTTTTATTGACTTTTTTGCAGATGGACAAAAGGGTAATCCGAGGCATTTACTTGAATGAATTCAAGCTGGGCACGCATTCGGTCAAGGATGTTCCACAATTCGTACGGCGTATCGTTGGTATCAGAAGTTCCGGAATGGAGATGAGAGCTTGGAAGAACATGAAGGTCGTGGGAGGCATAGTGATGTTGATGAGGACAAGCTGAGAGATGTGGTACAGGAGGATCACACAAAGGTACCAGGGAGATAGCGAAGGTTCTTGGCGTCAGTCACAACACAGCTGCCCGGCATCTGAAGGAAACTGGAAAGACCAAAAAGCTGGGAAGATCGGTGCCTCACGAGCTGTCTGAGGAGCAAAGAAACCGACGATATGAGATCTCGTCCGCACTGCGTCTACGGAACGAAACGGACCCATTCCTTGATCGCATCGTAACCTGTGACGAGAAAAGGATAATGTACGACAACAGGAGATGATCGGCACAGTGGGTGGACAGCGATGAGAGCTCCAAGGTTTTTGCGAAGCCGGAATTGCACCAAAAGAAAGTAATGGTGACAGTATGGTGGTGTTCGCTGGGAATTATTCACCACAGCTTCCTCCCTCCCGGTGAATCCATCACGGCAGAGAAGCACTGCATTGAAATTGAAGAAATGATGAAAAAGTTGAAGGATATCCGGCCGGCCTTGGCAAACCGAAGGCGAGTTCTCCTTCTGCACGACAATGCTCGCCCCCATGTAGCACGAATGACGTTGCAGAAATTGAATGAGCTGAGCATTGAAACTCTACCACATCCTCCGTTTTCTCCCGACCTCTCCCCAACAGACTACCATTTCTTCAAGCATCTTGGCGACTTGTTGGTAGGGAAAATATTCAAATACCAACAGGATGCCGAAAGTGCCTTCGAAGATTTCGTCAAATCCAGAACTTCTGATTTTTATGCTACTGGGATAGGGAAGCTTGTGTCACGTTGGCAAAGATGTGTAGAATCAGAAGGTTTTTATTTCGATTAATAAACTTGCCTACAAGCCGAGATATTAACTGTCTAAATTTACAGTGGTTCAGTGCCATTTATTTCGTTACAACCTGATAGCATTAATGCGCAATGCAAGCTGAATTTTTACTTAATAGTAGACGAACGAAAAATAGTGACACAAAGCGCTGAGAACATTCCGGGCAACCGAATACTTCGACGCCGAGCGACCCGACGTCACGTATGGTGGCCACATTGATCGAGCGGCGCAATTGATCAATTTGGCCACTAAACGTGGCGTCGCATCGCTCGACGTCGGAAGTATAAACGAGCCTTAGGCCTATGTTATACTTGGGCGACGTATAACACAGACCTTACAGAGGTCAAACATTGGAACATAACTGTGCATCCACCGCCAGAGGTCATCTCTAATTTCGTCTCTTTGGATTACTTGTAGATGTTCGTCGAAAGTGCTGGAGCACTCGAGGCGTTGGTGCGGCAGAGTGTAGATTGAGGCCTGCCACGAATTAAGCCTTCGCTGAGTCGTCTGAAGACGTTGGAACATCGAAAACTCATTCTCGCTCGATGATGCTCCATCTGGAGAAACGAGTTGAAGAAAGCTCGAATCTTTATTGTGCACTCGAAAAAAGCCCAGATTCAAATCACATTCATTGTCCAACCGTGCAGTATTTGACATTGCTCTTTGCTAAACTTCTGATTTGAAGCAACAATTTAGAAGTGATCAACGAGAAATATTGTACACTTTCTATTTGTGAACTGAACTTAAAAAAGAACTGATGAGATTATCAGCGACTACGCTAACGGGTTCTTCCATGATCCTTCTCGGCTTGGCCGTCCTTACAGGTGAGATGATTGCAAGCAAAGTAAATGTCAACAGCAATTTTTTAAATCACTATTATGGTGTTTGAGTTATTAACCGGCCCCGGTGGTGTTGGTGCTGGTGCTGGTGTTGGTGCTGGTTGCTGGTGTTGGTGCTGCTGGTGTTGGTGTTGGTGCTGCTGGCGTTGGTGCTGGTGCTGCTGGCGTTGGTGCTGGTGCTGCTGGTGTTGGTGTTGGTGTTGGTGCTGGTGTTGGTGTTGGTGTTGGTTTTTTCAAACTGGTAGTAGTGCTAGTAGTAGAAGTAGTAGTAGTAGTAGTGGTGGTACTACTAGTGGTACTAGTACTGGAACTAGTACTAGTACTGCTACTACTACTAGTACTAGTACTGCTACTAGTACTAGTACTCGTTGGAGTTACAGTGGATGAAGTGGTCCCAGATGCGGTTGAAGTACTCGTTGGAACTGTGGTGGTCGACGTGACTCCAGATGCGGTTCTGGTTGTCGGTGGAGTTGTGGAGCTCGACTCCGCGCCTCGAGAAGGACACACGGTCTTCGTGATTAAATAGAGATACTCTGAAAACATCCACTTAAATGCGGTATTCTGGTCTTGTGTTCCTTCAAATATGTTCTCTACATTTTTAGATAACACTGTCAATTCTTCGGGCTAAATCGCTCTTATTAGACAAAATTAAGAAGAGGCCGATGGTTAGCATGAAGTAGTTTACAGGGAGAGCGCTAAGTGTTCGCATCAGGGAACATCTTGCTGGTAAGGGAAAGCGTAGCTTAATAACCCCACTCGGTAAACATCGAGTGGAAGTCCACCGCGGAGACGAGTTTAATATTAAATGCACTGTGCTGCTTCGTGAAAGTGAGATCGGTCCCAGAAAGGTCCTAGAGGCCTTCTGGATCCGCGAACGTAATTCAACAATGAATAACCGAAGAGAGTGCATTTCGATCATCAATGAGTTTTTGCCGTTCATCCCGCAGTAGGAGCTCTGAGACCCTGAAATCTATACACTTAACATGAGTAGGGATCCGCAGCTGGCAGGTCTCAGTTGCTCAATGATGATCGCATAGCTGAGCACCCCTCCCCCCCCCCCCCCCCCCGCACGTGTGGAACAACAGTGAGTTCGGTTTCCGTCTTTCTGTCAGTCAGATTCCGCTTGACACTTGTAGGAAACATTGAAATTGACAGAGCTGGAGAAGGATGTTTTTGCCGAAATGAGTGTCTGGTCTTAGGTTTCGAACCTCTTTCAGGAATTTAAAAAAGACGAAGTTGTCGAGACGTCAGGCCGAATAAAGTTGTTCTACTATAACAAACCTGCGTGGCACAGAAGCGTTAAGCCTATTCTGACAATATGCCCTGGTTTTATGACGGCCGAACATGGAGAATTACATATTATCCACGGTTTTAGGTCAAGTGAATTAAAAGTTTTCATTGAGAGCCATAGTAAATCTTCGATCGAAAATGCAACTTGATCTTAATACAAAATGCTCGTCTAACAATAATTTAGAGGGCGTTCAATTTGATTCGTAAGATGCAGCTTGATTTCAAAAGAGAATAAAATACGAGGCCTTCAAATTTCGTCGCAGTCCTTCGCGTTGTTCTTAGATAGAACAAGGTATTAAAGAGATATCAAGGTTAATTTGAACCCACTATATGCATATGTATCCTTGAACTGAAGGAAGAATGGCGAGCACTTGACCGTTATCCTATCGAATTTAACCACCAGTCTGAATATGTGGAATTTGAGCAAGATCGAAACCAGCTCCCTAGAGGGCAACATATCAGATCCGTTACCTGTCCGTGAGGTCGCCGGGCTCTCCGTCGATCCTTTTCCGGGCGACTCTGAACATCTGAAATCCCGTGGATTTTAGACTGTTGCGCGCGCCCATGAGTGCACGAAGGTCTCACCAAGGTGATGAAATCCTGCTCGTCCTGAGATAGTGAGGCGACGGTGCTGCGAAATTTCGTCAGCGCGTTATAGAGGGGGAAGTCGTACTGGAGCTGGCCGTCCTACAATTCACAAATTCAACTCAATTACAACTCCTGCAATTCATTGCCGACATGGCACATACTTGGGGTGGGTGGGGGTAACTGCGTAACACTCCAAGAAGAGCTTTTCTAATGGTAAGAGCTTTGGTTCACAACAAGCTCGACGATCTACTATTTTCACATCAACGCTTTTGTTATACAAACAAATTGGATACTTTTGAACTGAGCGCCCTTCAAATTAATCTTGACGCTCTTCAAGAATCTTCTTCTTCTTCAGTGTTTGTCCCGCTTCGAGGCGGGGTACGCTATTCTGGTGTGGTGACGCCACTTCACGCGATCAAATGCTTGATCGGGGTGGATACCAGCAACTTTTAGGTCCACATGCAACGTATCAAGCCAACGCTGCTTCGGCCGCCCTTTAGGGCGTTTTTCGGGCACAGGGCGCGTGTAGCGCAGTCGGAGGAGGCGCGACTGTCGCGTGCACCCGATACCAGGTTCCTGGTTCGGATTTCCCGCCCAGGCCAACCAAGCCTTCCATCCCTCCGGGGACGGTGAATTGGTACCAGACTTGTCTGGGAAGGATAGAGCGCTGACTTCTTCATCGGCTGGCCACCGCAAGTCATTGTATGGCCAAATACGCATTCATGTCGCCTCCACGACATCCCGTAGAAGTAGAATGCGCTGGCGCATCCCAGAAGGGATTGAGTAACGCCGTCCTTTATCCTTTATCCTTAATACGGTCCAGACGCGTAACACCAGCCGTCCATCGCAGCATTTTCGTTTCCATTACGCTGAGGCGAGTCTCAACTTCCTTGGTTGCAGGCCAGCACTCAGCTCCATACATCGCTACTGGTCGGACGATGGTTCTATAGATCTTCGATTTAAGGCGTTCCGGTATCTTCCTGTCGCATAAAACGCCTGTCATCGAGCGCCATTTGGACCACGCTGCGCTCACGCGCGAGTTCACCTCGAACGTCAGACTACCATCAGACGCAATTGCAGATCCAAGGTAATTGAAGTTTGTCGTTCGTACTAGCGCAGTGCCATTGCTCTCAATGTACCCGGCTTCGTTTACGTCTGTCGTCAAGTACTCAGATTTTTTGACGTTTAGCTTGAGCTCGAACATTGCCAAGCGGTCGTACCAAGCTTGCGCTTGTCGCTCGAGTTCGCTCTTCTCTTCGCTTGCAAGCATTACGTCATCTGCATACAGCAGCGTCCAGAGGGCAGGCTTCTGAAGGTCTCTCGAAATGGCATCCATTACGACAATGAATAGGAGCGGGGAGAGCGCAGAGCCCTGGTGAACACCAACGGAGTTAGAAAACTCCGCCGATGTGCCGGATGGCGCTCGCACACTACTCTTTGGACCAGAGTAAAGTATGCGCACCCACTCAATAAGCTGTTCGGGAACACCGTGTTGTCGTAAGGCGTATAATATAACCTCACGCGGTACACGATCAAATGCTTTCTCTAAGTCGAGAAAAGCTAGATGCAGCGGGTTCTGCTTTTCGCGATGTCTCTCTGCGCTCTTTAAGGATAAGAATTTCAAAAAATATAATTGCCTGCCAAATGCAGTAACCTTTTTTGAAAACGTTTTACTCAATAGTCCCAAAAAAGTGAATGTAGTGCTTGCATTTTTATATTGATTTATTGATTTATTGACTATACATATCCATTTTTAACTTTAGAAAACTCAGTGGTCTTAAGCTTAAGCTTACTCTGAACTGCAGCGATATGAATTTTCATTGGAAGACGAGAGGAAGCGCCGCGAACCCGTCTATCACGTTGTGATTTTGATTTGATCAATACCAAAAACTCTACTTGCATGTTGCTACGCAATAGTTAGCAGTAAACAAAAACTATTATAAAAACGTGCATATCTCCGTCGTATGGGCTCTGCCTTACCAATGTCATTAACACTAAGAATCAAAGGGAGATTGTGACGTGCTTGAAGCGTGCATGGCGCGATCTCTTCTTGTAATACACTCAAAAGGTGTTGTTTCTCTTTGCTTAGAAAGAAGTTTAAATCCGTAATTTATTTTTCCTTGAAAACAAAAGCCCAGAAACGAATGAAAATTTTCGAAAGCTCTGCTAAATTTTTTGGGCAGGTGAACTACGAACTTTTCAGGAGAGTCGTAGCAAGCTACATCAACCAAAGGCTTTATTTTAGCTTTGTTACAGAGTGTCTATTTTAATCTAGAAGTCGTTGTTTCTATGTAAAAGACGTCAGTTTGATTTCAAAACAGCTGCGATTTTTTCGGCCTTGAAAAATGCCCAGTTTTGTTGGGAGGTCGCTTCAGTTTGTTTCTAAAAATGGGCAAACGGTGTGGATATGGCATATGTCTGACATGAGCAGGCCGGCACCCTCTTGAGAGAAAAGGGTTACCGAATTTCGAATCCGAACGTCTTTGTCAGGATTAGTATGTGAAAAGGATATGGTAAACAAATGTAATTTCCTGCGATAGTGTAGTAGGTCAGATTCAAACGAAGTTGACACACAGTTTTTGAAGATGGGAAGGGTTTCCAATTGTTGGCAAGACCTTCAGGTTTAAGTTACCGGCAATCATAACATTTTCTCGCCAAATTGTACACTTTTCTAAGTTTGCCTAAAACGTTTGAAATCAAACCGAAATCTTCCAAATCAAAACGAGCTTTTTCTACATTAAACCTAAGACCCTCTGAAAATGTTAGAATATTTTTTTTAAATTTTGAAACACGAAGTTGTTCAATATTTATTGACAACGTTTCGGGCCTTAAGCCCTTCTTCAGGTCTAGGGCTCGCTTAAGGCCCGAAACGTTGTCAATAAATATTGAACAACTTCGAGTTTCAAAACTGGGAAAAAGACGATACTAGAGTGAAGCTCAGAGATTAAACTATCTTAAGGAATATTTTTTTTGTTCAAGGAACATTTTAATACAACTTTCTTTGAATACATTTTAATAATTTGAAGAACCAAGACAATAACTTTTATGGTTCGTTTCGCCACCTTCCTTCAGACGAGCCTTGTAAATTATAACACTTCCCCGGTGGCTCATCAGTGAAGAAAGAGGTGTTATAATTTATTTTAATATTTATTTATTGGTAATATAATAATTTTATTTTTTATTTTTTATTATTTATTTATTTTCTTTAAATTTTTAAAATTTATTTTTACTATTTCTTTATACGTTTATTTATTCTAATTTTTTGTCAGTATTATTTGTTGAAAATTCTTTAATATAAAATGTTTAAACAAAAATATTTGTCGAATTGTATATATTTAATCTTAGAAAAGAATTTATTACAATTTGTTTAAATTTGTTTAAATTTGAAACAATTTTAAAACATTTTTTGTTGCTAAAGATTGTTAGTGAAAAATTATAAACTTACAAAACTGTTGGTACGGCCACACTCCTTCTTTTTTCTATATAAAGTAGTTCATACTGTGCTCTATTGTACGGTATCAGGATAGATATTGTGATATATGTTATCATTACGGTATTTATTTTCTTCTTCACACACCGGGAATAGAGGTGCTACTTCAAAGGGATTCTATTAGAACAGTACTACTTTTTTCTACGCAATTACGATATTTATTTATTTATTTGTTTATTCAGAATAAATTTATAAGATCAATGGAAAAAGATGGAAAACCACTTCGAAGTTTCACTTCTTTGAAGTTTTAATTCAAATACCCAATAAGTGAACATATTATTAGAAATTTTGTAATTTTTTTTTGTTGAGAAAAAACAATGATTACAAGCTTGTTTTGAAGAGCAGGAAGGCGGCTGTTTTCGGTTGCAAAACAGGGATTGCGCCATGCCCTCGTCCATGCACTACATAAGTACTGTCTTGCTGTGCTTTAAGATAAAATTTAGTTTATTATTTTTTCTCGAAAAATAAAATTTTTATTAAGATTATTACACATCTTCGGACACGTGTACTAAAAAAATTTCAAAGACAGTAATACTAAATTTTTCTTAAACAAAAAATTATTCAAACCATCTTGTGAGTGTGTAGTTCCACCTGCCTTTCGTCATTTCGATTTTTCGAAAGTCATTTCGATTTGGAGGAGTTCGCATTGATTTCAAAAGTCTTAGGCTGGTTCAGAAAAGTGACCAATTTGGTTTGAAAAGTGTCAAATTCGACGTGAAAATTGCATGGCAACGGAGCGCGGAAGTTTGTTTAGTAATCAAGGTTACCTATACTATTAGACCAACAATTTGTCCAAAAAATCTGAAATGGTGTTAGACAGATTCCTGTTCCCTGTTTTTGTGAAGGTTGTCCACTTAGCATGAATGAACTCAGTGCTCTAGCGGGACCCAGGACTTTAAAGCGTGGTTCAGGCTTCCAAGCTTATCTTCAAAGCGAAGGACTTTTCCTACCACTTGGAGGTCCTTCTTCACCGCGTCGTCGGCGATGGCCATGTATCGTTTAAGATCCGCCTTCGTAAGTCCACTGATGACTTCCACCATCGCGAAGATGTCGACTGAAGTCACAAGGAAACGCTTCCGCTTCTACACTAGAGCTACGTAGAAGTCACTTACGTGTCGATGCATAATGCAGGATGGAGAGGAGCAGCGCCGTTTTCAAGAGGCGGCCCATTGGTAGCAGTTGACGTCCTGTTCTAAGATGTTGAGCCTCGTCTGCTTCTGCTTATATACTGCCCAAGGTGCTCATGTGAAAACATAAGGCGCTGAATAAAGGTTCTGTGACTGTATGACTCGATTTGAGCACTTCTTAGGAGCGCATCATTTGAGCCCTTTGCGAAGAAACCTTAGTCAGTATGTTATTGCTGCAACTTTCAACGAAATAACACACCAACTTGGTTTCTATCGGAAACTGTACAGCTTCCGCAATATGGTCTTTTTGCTGACTCCAGGAAACATTTCAAATAGGAAATGTTTTAAGGTCCACTTGAGACATTGCTGTACAAAAACGCACCGACATGATCAGTAAGAGGAAAGCTTAAGCTCCGAGTTTCCTTTGGGAAAACAGACTCAGACCTGATTTTCTTATAGAAAACAACATATAGAAGCTTTCGAAGCAAGCTCTAACATATATAAATCTTGGTGATTTCAATCAAGCTGGGTGAAATCAAATACGTCACTATATTACTTTTACAGGGACAATTTACCGCAGCTTAAGCAACCGTCGTCCGACCTGTAGCGATGTACGGTGCTGAGTGCTGGCATACAACCAAGGAGATTGAGACACGAATCAGCGTAACGGAAACGAAAATGCGCGCTGGAGGGCTGGTATGTATTAGTTTGATCGAAAAGTCTTGCAACACTAGCACAACAATATTCAAATTTGTCCCTCTTCGCTGAAACAAAAACTCAGTCTACGATATATTCCCATCCAAGTCAACGATCCTGCCCATCTTTCAGGCAGCTTTTCAATTCCTTTCCGCCAGAATTCCGAGGGCTGTGAAGAAAAGAATCCAGAAACCTCCATTTCCAGTTGACGTCGATCATCGAACTCTCTACCTCGAAGACGCTGCTCCAGAGCGCTTAACCGGTGGTAGTCAGAAGGAGTGAGGTCTGGAGAGCAAAGGGAATGAGGCAGAACTTTCCAGCCTAACTCGTGGATTTTCTCGCGGCTCACTTTTGCGACATGAGGACGCGCGTTGTCGAGCAGCAGGTAGACATTTTCCCGTTCGGGACGTTTTTGGCGCATGGCGTCAGCCAGGCTCTAGAGCTGGGTAGCGTAGACAGATGCTGTAATTGCTGTCTCACTATCCAGCAACTCCCAGTAAAGCATGCCTTCTGAGTCCCGCCAGCAACACAGAAGAACCTTCTTTTCGTGCTGTACACGTTTCGGTTGTCTTGGAGCCGGCTCTCCGTGGTTCTGGGAGCCATTGGCTCTTGCGGACGTGGTTAACCTAAGGAACCCAGCTTTCGTCACCAATAACAATGTCCTTCAGAAAGTCCTTTCTGTGCGGGCGAAGAAGCAGCGACTCAACAACACTGATTCGGTATGCCTTGTCAGAGTCCCGCAGCTCCTGTCGTACCCAAGACGACAAAACTTTGCTGTACCCAAGGATCTGCAGTTGCCTCACGACGGTGTTTTGCGTACATCCAAGTGTCGCCGCCAATTCGCGATGGTTGAATTTGGCTTCTCAAGTCTTCAACCACGGATCTCCCTCGATAGAGAGCCTTCGGGCTCTCTTGTTAAGAGGGATCTCGGGCTGCTTGTCGCAGGGCCACGTGGCGCGTCGCCGGGTGGTGGATAGGGGAATTAAACGCGAACCAAATGCGACCGTGTACTGCCCAGAGACGCAGGTGGGATGCAGGGGATGGAATCCTTGCTCCTGCTGTGTCGGGTCGACGCGTTCCTTGTGCGTGGGAGCGGCATGTTCGTGCACAGTGTGCGCGGATGTGTCCGTGAATGTGCGGATTGTGACTGTGTCGGCTCGGCCAAAAGCTTGCACTCGGTAGACTGGGAGTACATCGTAAGGCGATTCGAGGCCGCCTCAAAAGTCTCGCCCCGTTCCTTCGGGCAGTCTGGCTGGCTGCCCGGAGTTCTTCGCCCGCACGACAGAGCCCGACTAGCTACCCGTGTGTACTCAAGTCAAAAACAGCAACAGCAGCAGATCTTCAACCGCAAGTATTGCCTGACCGACGACTCCGTTGTCCCCAAGTTCTACACGGGATCGGACCACCGCCTCCTTCGCGCAAGGGTCCGCTTTTCGCGTCAAGGAGAAAAGGCCGCGAAGTTCAAGAAGAGGAGTCCCAGAACGACCATCAACTGGGACCTCTACACCTTTCTTGCCGGCCTTTGGGAAGATGCCGTCATGGACAACGTCGACGAGGAATACGATCGCTTCGTGCACCATCTCCACGATAGTGCTAAGGGAGCCGAGAGCTTGAAGACCACGAAGAGACGTCTGTCTCTGGAAACTCTCGAGCTGATACGCCAGCGTGGAGCAGCACGAGCGTCAGGCAACTACCAACTGACGTCCGAGCTTGCGAAGCTATGCAGAGAGGCGATAAAGGAGGATCTTAAGGAGAGAAGGGCGGAAGTGTTGGCTGAAGCTGCAGAGGCAGGGTTGAGCATCCGCAATGCCCGCCGGAACTTCGCCAACTTCAAGACCAAGATGACAGCTCTCCGACGTCCCGACGGAACCGTCACCTCTTCCAGAAGGACCATGGAGAAGGTCATCCACGACTTCTACTCCGATCTCTTCGATAGCCACATCCACTGCCCCCATGCCATCTTCCGCAGGATGGATACGTCGTCCCCTCTGTTCTCCCTTCCGAGATCCGACACGCCATCTCGTGGGTGAAGAAACGTACAGCACCCGGTCCCGACAGGATCAGACCCGAACACCTGAAGAACCTCCCGTCTACGCTCATCAACACTCTGGCGCGGCTCTTCACAAGTTACCTGTCGGAGTGCAAGGTTCCAGAGGTTCGTGTGATCTCAGTGGAAGACCAGCAGAACCGTCTTGCTGTACAAGAAGGGAGACGTGCACGACATTGGCAACTATCGCCCGATCTGCCTGCTGTCCGTAGTCTACAAGCTGTTCACTCGAGTTATCCTGAATAGGATCAGCCGAACGCTGGACGAAGGACAGCCATGCGAGCAAGCAAGATTTCGGAGAGGGTTCAGCACGATCGACCACATACACACCATTACGAAGCTCATCGAAGTATCGCGAGAGTACAAGCTGCCGCTGTGCCTTACGTTCATCGGCCTGAAGAAGGCATTCGACTCCGTCGAGAATGAAGCGGTCATCGACGCCCTGCTCACTCAGGGCGCTCCTACTCAGTACATCAGAGTCCTTCGAGAGCTGTACAGTGGATTCACGACCAAGATCTCACCATTCTACAACGACGTCGTCGTCGACGTGAAGAGAGGGGTTCGGCAAGGGGATACCATATCCCCGAAGCTCTTCAGCGCCACCCTCGAAAACGTCATGCCCGAACTAGAATGGGAAGACATGGGAGTGAAGGAAGACGGCCGGCAACCACATCATCTTCGCTTCGCTGATGACATCGTGCTCATAACACCGAGCATCAGCCAGGCGGAGCGAATGCTGGCCGACTTCGATCGCGTATGTGGGAACGTTGGACTGCAGCTGAATCTTACGAAGACGATGTTCATGAGGAACGGATGGGTTTCTGAAGCCCCATTCTCGCTCAACGGAACGAACATCTCCGAATGCTCCAGCTATGTGTATCTGGGTCGCGAAGTCAACACGGCTAACGACCTAGCACCAGAGCTGAGCAGGAGGAAAAGAGCGGCTTGGGGAGCTTTCAAGAGCGTCGAAGAAGTCGTGAAGAAAACGAAGAACGTCCGACTCCGTGCCCACCTATTCGACTCCACTGTTCTTCCTGCCCTAACCCTCACGCCTCAGAGACCTGGGCTATACGAAAGCAGGATGAACACACGATCAGCGTCGCGCAGCGTGGAATCGAGAGGACGATGCTCGGAGTGACACGACTCACGCAAGTGAGAGAAGGCCTCCGGACTTCCGAGATTCGCCGACGCTCGAAGATCAGAGACGCTGTCGCGTGGGCCAAGTTGTCGAAAATTAGGTGGGCTGGCCACGTAATGCGCTTCGCAGACACCCGCTGGACGAGAGCCATCACAGACTGGATTCCGCGATATGTCAAAAGAACACCAGGACGCCCACCAACGCGTTGGTCGGACTTCTTCGTGAAAGCCCTGAACGACCGATATGACGCTCTTCGTGTCCCTCGAGCGAGGAGGATCCATTGGACCACTCTGGCATGCGACAGGGACGAATGGAGACGCTGCTGGCACCCGCTCGAGCAATTCGATGATCAACGGGACGACAGGTGATACAGGTGAATTTGGCTTCACTTTGAAGGCTTCGCGCAAGCTGTCTTCTTCCACAACAGAGTGGGTTCCGGATCGAGCTCGATCTTCGAGAGAGATATCTCCAGCCTTGAAGCGCTGATACCAACGGGCCACTGTGGAATAGTGAATGACTTCCTTCTTGAATGCAGCGCAGAAACTGGAGGTTAGGGGGACGGTCAGGAGGTACACCCGCCCCTGCTGGGGCGTGCGATCTTCCTCCCATCCACCCCCAACCCCCAGGCTTCACCGATAGTCTAAGAGCTGCCTTACGAAACGTTTAACACACAAAGCAAAAGTTCCCGGTCCGCAGAACAGCGGTGGACCTCCTGACGCCACGCCCCCCCCCCCCCCACCCAGCATGGAGGCGGGTGTACCTCCTGTCGCGCTGCGTGGGGGCAGCAGTCTTTGCGGAATGGCCTTGCAGAAATTCGTAGTAGACGATAGGTCGTAGGATGCTGCTTCTCGTTGACATTGTTGCTGTATTCCTACTCGACGAGGCCTTATATGGTACCAGTGTACGCTGGACGTGCGGGCCTCGCCAGGCTTGCCGGCTTCGGGTATGGCGGGCGACGCTGGGAACGTAGCCCAAACCCAGCTGGGGATGCTTCCTCAGCCAACGTCCGTCGCCGGCTTTGCCGGCGCCGTACGCTGACCGTGCGGGGCACGCCAGGCTTGCCGGCTTCCGGTATGGCGGGCGACGCTGGGAACGCAGCCCAAACCTAGCTGGGATGCTTCCTCAGCCAGCGTCCGTCGCCGGCTTTACCGGCGCCGTACGCTGGACGTGCGGGCCACGCCAGGCTTGCCGGCTTCAGGTGTGGCGGGCGACGCTGGGAACGTAGGCCAAACCTAGCTGGGGATGCTTCCTCAGCCAGCGTCCGTCGCCGGCTTTGCCGGCGCCGTACGCTGGACGTGCGGGCCACGCCAGGCTTGCCGGCTTCGGGTATGGCGGGCCACGCAAGGAACGTAGCCCAAACCTAGCTAAGGACGCTTGCTAACCCAACATCAGTCGCCAGCTTCGCCGGTAACCAACGCTGGGTAAGGAAGCATCCCTAGCGTCAAAGTCCTACATGTTCAAACGAACGCCAACTACAGATCGAATGATGCCTTGCTGAACATCAGTAACATTCCAGTACAGCACTCAAGAAAATGCGTGCAGCACTCCTGCTTCGTCTGGGGTTCTGTTCACAACCTATTGCAGCTCGTCAAGCCTAATCGAATTTCTGACGTTTCTGTCCAGTCGTCGTGCTTTAAGCCACGAGGTGTGATGAATTTCGGAAAGGGTGACTTAAGACAAAAAATACTATCCTCGTCTGCATATAATAGTATGGAAACTGGTCAAAGCACTGCCGAATATTGAATATTGATGACCAAGGAGCAAGACTTGGTTAAAACCGTAGTCGAACTAAGCGTAGGTCCGAGGAACTTTCTTCGCTGACCTCTCCTGGTCCACCCGTTAAAATTGGAGGACCTGGGCAGGTAGAAATTGCTTAGTAATCCAGCGCGCGAAGTATATATGCTCTTGAGATCAAAGTGAACAATTTCCAAATCAAAAGAAGCGTCTTCCAGACCATGACATTGACCGATCAATAATATCGGTCGATATTGATTGCCTGTGCGAAACTTCGTCATGGTGCCTGATTTCCTGATCGACCTCCCGTCGGCCATCATAATCACGGAACACCCACCCAGATCGATTAAGTCTGGCGAAAACCAATAGCTCCGCTCAATCGATGGATAATATCGATCGATATTGATTTTCTGAGCGACTAAGAGGACCGACTGCCCGATCGAAACACCATCGGCCATAACAATATGCTGTTGCTAATGTTAGGCCTTTGTCATACCATCGCTCACCCCGAGCGACGCCTAATGATATGCTCCCATATCGATCGGGCGGCGCGATGGAATCGATATGGATGCATATCATTAGGCGTCGCTCGGAGTGAGCGATGGTATGACATAGGCCTTAGATAGCTGAACGAAGAAGTACACACCAACAGATACGTCATTTGAAACCTCATGGAATGTTCTTTGATGTCCATCCCTCTGGTAGTTGGTCGATAAACACCCTAGATGTGATCAACATGCGCCATCTACAGGTCATGTGTCATTGGCAGTTAACACCCGCTGTCGCCGCGGGCCTCGGACAACGCGGCGGGCTTTGGACAGCGCGGTGGGCTTCGTTATGATGGTAATGATAATGATTAAGATGATAATGATGACTCCTTAAACACGTAGATGCGATGAACCGATCAACATCTTTCGTCAACAGCTAATGTGTCGTCAGAAGGGGCTACCCACTGTCGCCGTGGGCCTCGGACAGCGCGGCAGGCCTCTTACAGCGCAGTGGGCATCAGAATGATAGTAGTGATAATGATAAAGATGATAATGATCACTCCGTAAACGCAGTAGATGCTATGAGCCGATCAACGTCTCCCGTCAACACCTCATATGTCGTCAGCAGGCCAGATCTGCTGTCGCCGCGGGCCTCGGACAGCGCGGCGAAGCTTCAGACATGACTCATGCCTCTCCCGATTATATATACTATATGGGATAGTAAAGATGCTTGAGGAATCTTCGAGAATGTACTGTGACGTCACCGCACCAACTCGATACTGTATTAGCTTTAACAAATTTAGCAGGCAGTAGCGTAAAGTGTTGCAGGGCTTTTCGATCAACCCAATATTACGCTCTGAATTGTATTCGTTACGGCACAATACATCAGAAATTCGGTATCGCTCCATTTGCAGATTACGTGAAGCTCGCCTTCGGTGGTATAGCGACGTTCTTCGCGTTAGTGGGGAAACTGTTCAGAATATTGTCCGCAACATGGCTGTGCCCGGAAAATGACCTAAAGAGCGCCCCGAAGTACATAGCTGTGCTTGTTACATTGCATTTGGACCTGAAGGTTGCTGGTATCCACCCCGAAAAAGTATTTGATCGCGTGAAGTGACGTCTTCATACAATGAGAGTGGACGCGACTAAGCTGGACAAACGCTGAAGAAGAAAGAAGAAAAGAAGCACTTCTTGTGGCTTAATTAGGGACAGATTGTTAAATCTTGAGAGTCTTCAGCTCAGAAGGTAAAGAAATGATCTCATTATGACAGAGCATTGGGAACACTAGTTGATTTAAACTTCAACCAGTTTTCTACCTTTACATATCCACGCAAGCGTGGACCTGAGCGTAAGCCAAGTGGTTAAATGGCCACGTGCAACGCTTAGGCGGCACTTGTTCACTTTCAGAGCCGAACCTAAGTATTCCAAGCTGAGCAGAAAAGTGAAGTTCCGCGCGGGTCACGGGCCGACAAGGCTGAAAATTCCATTATCTGTACAGGGTGGCCCATAAGTCCTGCAACAAAAACATAGGCGTATAAAAAGGCTAAGAATGCACTAAATTTGGTACATTTTTAAACCGTGTTTGCCCATGGTTTGTAGATTATGGTGGAGCGGTATTATTCATAAGGGACCACTCCTGGATTGATAAGAGCCTTCAGATCGTGTGGGTTGCTTTGCAGCTCACGTCGCAGCCTATCTTACGGAGTTTTACTTCTTATTCGTTCCAAAGAAGATATTGAACAATAGTTTTCCCAGGCTTTATAGAGCAAGACATTTTCTTTAAGATGGTTAATAAACAAAGATTGAAAATCTAAAGATTTAGGAATTTCACAGCTAGTCTTTCGCAGGTGCAATATTTTGCAGATGGACTGAGAACCGCTACCACGTCCTTTTCTTCTGCTGTTAAAGGAATCGCTTTACCAGAATGTGCATTTTGCCCTTAAACAGCACAACTGAGTCTCTAATATATGGTGTTAAGTTTTTGTTCCCATAAAACGAACATTTTTATTGATTTTCACTATTTCTACACAAAAACCTATGGAGTGCGGGGAGACATTTTGGAAAATCGTGTATGACAAAAACCTGCCATGCGTGGCCGTTGTTTTTATATCATCAGGTTCCCGCAAAGGTATCATTAAACATACTATTATTTTGACCTTCCTGGAATCGCTCAACTTTGAGAAATTTTTCATCAAATTAGACAGAGGCTGAATACCCATTTCGAACGACGCGCTCCAACTGCGCTTACAAATTTTTCCTTCTACTCTCTTCTCCTCATAGCTGAGTCTTCATCTCACTTGTGGACTTGTAGAGCTTTCCTTGTAGTTTTCTAGAAACAACATATTGCTTAGAAATAGATTACGCACACGGCTGAATATGGAATTTGTTCCAGCTGGTTGCTGCATCGTGTATGATCATAAAATTAATAGCGTTCTTCTACTGTAGTTCAGATCCGTTCATCCAATGTTCACTCTTGAGAAGCCTTTGCACTGCCCTACGCAACACCATCATATTACATGTTCAACAACCAATTTTCCGAAATTTAGTCACATCGGAACGGAATCGCCCCACCACGGGCCAGAGAAGAATTTTCAGTAGTTTTACGTGAGAGCGCATTACTTTGTAATAAGAGCAGCTACAACCATGATACTTTCCAGAAGTATAGTACTAAGTATATGCTACATAACTGTTGGTATGCGGTTTTTTTGCAATTGGAAAAAGGCAATCAATAAGGTCTCCTAATTTTGTTGCAGGACTAATGGGCCACCCTGTACACCTCAGGTGCTGACATGTAATCCTTTCCAAATATTCGTGCCGTTCCTATTTGTTGTGCTCCATTTCTGTACAATTATTGTCAGCCGGGACAATGTCGTGTGATCCATTGTGGTCAATTCTGTTTCATGGCTGGTTTGGCTTTATTTGATGGTTCCTCTCATTCCACATGTGGCTTTACGCGTAATAAACTGATCTCACCGAGAACACGCACCATTCTTTCTACAGACGATGCTCGAGGAGTGAATTAAAACTCCCTTACAGAGAACTGAAACTTGGCTGTGGATTCATCACCTGAGATCAGCTCTCATTTCATCTATTTGCACTTAAGACTTCGTTTGGTCGTGTGAAGACGTCGGAACTTCGCAGAGAGGACCATCCGAGTGATGTTCCACCTGGACAAACCAATCCAGGAAAGCACGAAACTTTATTGCGCACACATAAAAAACATTCAAATCGCATTCATAATCTCGCCGAGAACACGCAGTATTTGACGTTAACCTCTAGCTACCTCCTGACTTGATGCAACATTCTAGGACTGATTCTCGAAAAGCACTGGACATCTACGTTTGCGAACTGAATTCGCAAAAAGAATTGATGAGATTATGAGCGACTACAGTACGTGTTCTTCCTTTACATCCTTTTCGTCTCTGCGTTTCATGTCAGAAGATGTCGCGCGAAGGAAGTCCACTTCAGAAGAGGTCACCAACATCGATTAACAGGCGTTCGGGTTCAGAAGAGGTGCCAACGACGTCTTCTGAACCCGGATGCCCTTTGCGCGACATCTGCGACTTCAGTAACATGTATTTTGAACACAGACGCCTGTTAGACGAAGTTGGTAAATGATAAAAAGGGTAAAGGACTGCGTCACTAAAACCCTTTTGGGATGCGCCAAAAGAAGCGAGTCCAGAAATTTGAATTTTGGATTAAAATCTCTCCTATGGAGGAGACGCAAGGTTGACACGGTTATGTTCTACAAATTAATTAATAGACTTACGGGACTCAAGTTTAATGATTTTCTGCAAGTCAGAGCTTCTGTTACTAGGGGGCTTCGACAAAATTTGTGGTTCCATAAGCCGCAGGAATATTACAGAATTCTTTTTTTCTGTCAACAGAACAGGGTTGTGATACACTAAGCTTTCCAAAACACAAACTGTAGCACCTAAACATGCATTCAAGAGCATGTTGGATAAGTATTTGGGAACCTCATTCCAAAGTTAAACTTGATTCTCTCTCAAATATTCGCCACATTATTTATTTATTTATTTATTTAAAGACGTGGGATCAAACCAAACGTGTGAAACACAAGAAAAAAGGAAAAAAGGGAACGGAAAGCCATCAACATAATTTCTTGAACAATAGTTGCTATTTGTGGACGATCACTCTGAAAGACACAGCAAGACCAAAATACAACGACAAACATAACAGACATATCGTCTCTACTCCCCAGCAGGGTTTTCCCTAAGAATTTCCTGCAGGCTTGGACAGATGAGTCCGGCGACATTTTATCACAACCTAGCAATGAACTAAACTCTACTAAGATTTCTATAGGTAAAGAAGTTTGATATATTCTTAGTTCTTACCACCGAAATATATAACCGTAAATTCCCCTTCTGGATCGAGATAGCGGAACTCTTTGAGTCAAAATCTTGAACATCATAGTGAGATCTGCCATCCTCCTCCTGCTACATAGTACTGGAAGTTCAAGAATTTTTGCCCCTTTAGATCCATTGAGCAAGTGCCTGTAATCTAGCCCAAAACACCTTATAAACAGCTTTCGTGTAAAGCTGTTTTGAACGTTTTCTAAGAGCAGAATGTCTCCTTTTCTGCAGCTGTTCCAGACAGTTATTCCAAACTCCATTACAAATCGAATATAGGTCTTATAGGCTTGTAAGTAGACTCCAGTAGACACTTTCGTTTTCAAAACCCTGAACAGAACGCAGGTGCAGTTGTTGGCCTTCTTCGTGGGAAGTCGATAATCGCTGAAATCGAGGTTCCGCGTAATTTGAAAGCAAGGGTCTCGAACTCCCCCCACAGGTGTGAGACTTCTCGACTGCAGTTTGCATGCGAATGCCGGCCTAAGCCATATAGTCAGCTGCTGCTTGCATATCCCAGTTTCTTTGGGCTCTCTAATACATTCATAGATCTTGATGACATCCGCATACATCTTACAGACTACACCAAAACGAGAAATGGCAGTTGGTAGTTTATATATGTGCATCACAAATAGCAGGGAAAATAATACTCCACCTGGGTACACCACTGCATGCACAAAGAATAGTAGAAAACTTATCTCCAACCTGAACTTGATACGTTTGCCCTGAAAGAAAATCCTCGGTCCATTTTATAATCATAGCATGAATTGACTTTATTACTTTCAATCCAAGTCATATGATTGGAACCTTCTTGAAGATCCATCGGAAGACTACGACCTTCTCTCCAAAGGACTGTTGAAATGTGCTAGCAGCTCTCGCGAAGCCACATCACCGTCTGCTTCAAGACTCAACGCACATGCGATTAAGCTCTTGGAACAAAGAAAAGCTGTTAAACTGGATCCTAATTCTTCCCATCTGGAAAAAGTCACCATCTCGAAGGCCTGTCGAATTGCAGTGAAGGAGTCCATTCAAGCCTACAGAAGATTGAAGCTGTTAGAAGCCGCTGGGAAAGGTTCAAACATAAAGCGCTGTGAACGAGATCTCTGCGACCAGAAGGCAATAATGTCAGCACTTGTGGATGAGGATGGAACAACGCAAACGTCTCAAAGAGCGATGGAGGCCATCGTTCAAGAATTCTACACAGATCTGTTTCGTTCTTCCATCACTGTCCCGAAATGCTTGATGCCACCAGCTGAGAAAGTACCTCCCATTCTGGAATCAGAAGTTGCTCATGCCATCAGAAGGATGAAGCCGGGCACTGCTCCCGGACCGGACGGCATTTCTGCTGATCTCCTTCGTGCGGGTGGCAGTGCCCTCTGCTCACTTCTTGTCAAGAACTTCAACCACTACCTTCGACTTGGTAGGATTCCGGACTCATGGAAGGAGTCGAAAACAGTTCTAATCTTTAGAAAAGGTCAGCAGGAGGATATCAACAACTATCGACCCATCAGTCTTCTCTCGGTTTTGTTGTACAAAACCGAGAGAAGACTGATGGGTCGATAGTTGATGATAGTGGTAGATTTTCACCAAAATACTGCTCAATCGTATGGAGCGTTGCTTGGATGAATATCAACCAGTGGAGCAAGCAGGGTTTCGCAAGGATTTCTTCTGCATGGACCATATTCAGACTGTCTCACAGCTCATCGAGAGGAGCCGCGAATACCACCTCCCACTTGTCCTTGTCTTCGTGGATTACCGGAAAGCGTTCGACTGTGTGGAAATCAACGCCATTCTGAACGCGCTTGTGTATGCTGGTATATGTACCATCGCCCTACACCCGACTTCTCGACGAATGCTTCTCGAACACATCGACCACCATCCAGTTGTTCGATCGAAAGCTTAAAATTGCTATCGGGAAAGGAGTACGGCAGGGAGACACGATTTCTCCCAAGCTATTCACAGCGGCACTCCAGGATGCCATGAAAGACTTGAACTGGGACGAAAAAGGCTACATTGTCGACGGTAAACGGATCAGCAACCTTCGCTTCGCCGACGATATTGTTCTCATCTCTACCAGCACGGCAGAAGTCGAGGAAATGCTGAACGAGCTCAATGTGGCAGGTATGAAGATTGGATTGGACATGAATATGTCCAAAACGCAGTTTATGGTCAACCAGTGGTGTGACACGGGACTCGTAAGGTTAAATGGGGTCGCTCTACAACAGGTCGACTCCTATGTCTATCTGGGAAGAGAGCTGAACATGGATAACGACCTCGCTCCTGAAATCGCCCACAGGAGACACGCAGCATGGGCAGCCTTCAGTTCGATTCGCGAAGTCACCGATCAGGTCAAGGATGCCGGCCTCAGGACCTCGAAATTCAACGTCTCTTTACTGTATAAGATGTGTTACGCGACGGAAACCTGGCCCGAAAACAAGACAATCGCCAGAGCAATACAAACTGCGCATCGTGCACTGGAGAGATGTTTTCTGAGGACAAGTCTTCGTCAGCAATGGCAAGAAGGCCTACGAAGCTCGGAGCTACGGGAGAAGTCACAATCAGCAGAAACGCTGCAGTACATGAAGAAGTCCAAATATCGCTGGGCCGGACACCTGCTTCGACGAAAGGACGATAGATGGAGTCTCCGTGTCACATAATGGCTCCCGAGAGACGGTAAGAGACCACTGGGACGACCGCCAACACGATGGGCAGACTCATTCTCAAGATCTTTCAGAGAGCGGAGACTGCCTCACTGGATGCAAGCAGCCAGAGATCGAGCGGTCTGAAAGAGTTGTGGTCCCCGCTAAGAAGACCTCCAGCCAACAAAACGACCATCAAAGTATCAAAGTAAGTAATTAAGGATTAATTTCTGTAATTTTCATTTTCAAGAGCAGCGTAGTCACAGGAACTTTGTAAAAAGCTTTAGTAAAGTCAAAATACACGACATCTGTATGATATTTGCCTTCTACAGTCATAGACCAGTCATTACTATTATTATTATTGTTATTATTATTATTATTTATTACATGGCTAAAGTCCATGTGAAGAACAATTAGAAACGGTATAGAATGACGTCCACATGACCTTGGCTAACGATCCAGACCAGAGTGTAATAGAATGATTAGAAATACATGCGATGACAAATACCCAGAGAATGGTGAGTAGAAAGGAGAACAGACCAAGAGGGGCTTTGCCACAAGATCTCATTATGTCCTAGAATTATTTATGAATCGACTTGCATTCGTAATAAATGGCTTCAGCTTGTACGGAATAACTGAGTTTTTGGCAAGTTTCATATAATCCGAACCTGCTCTATTAATAAAAAAAATTATGTCGAATTGAAGCTTTTGCAGTGTTCAGTGAAGGTTTCTCTCCTCCCACTCGGGTTCTAGATGGTCTCACCATGAAGAAATCACGTTTGTCAAGTCCACAGAAACCATGGAGAATGGTGTGAGCCATTACGAGGTCGTATATTATTCGCCTGTATGAAAGTGTCTGTAGTCCAAGTTGTTTGTTTCTTACTTCACTGCTGGGAATAGCACGGTAATCAAAGCCACATTTCCTAATAAATAGTTTTCTAGTGAAGCTATTTTGACTTTTTCATGTCAAAGTATATTCTTCTTCCTAACTGAGTAAAGAATTGTTGTTCCTTACTCAAGTATCGGCCTAACGTAAGTCTTACAGGCATTGACAAGTACAGAGGGGTTTTTTGTGGAAAGGCTTCTAAAGAGATTGTGTACTATGTGCAGCCATCGCCTTATTTGCAACTCGTTCGCAATGCGCGTCCAAAGTCAAAGTGCAGTCGAGGAGAAACTCAAGATCTGTTGTTTGATCAGTGCTTGTGATCATATTTTCACCTAGCTTGTATGTGTAGCCGGGGTTTGTTCTTCCTAGATGGAGCACCTTAGTTTTTCCTTTTGACAAAGGAAGCCGCCACTCGTGGGACCAGCGATCAACTGCATCTATGGCTCGCTGCAAAAGGTTTTGATTATGGATCGGTGAGCTATGGTAAATTTTCAAGTCGTCTGCAAAAGCTATGCGTTTCACTCCTGAGCTCGTTATTAGTGACGGTAGTTCGTGGATAAGGATAAGGATAAAGAACGGCGTTACTCAATCCCTTCTGGGATGCGCCAGCGCATTCTACTTCTACGGGATGTCGTGGAGGCGACGTGAATGCGTATTTGGCCATACAATGACTTGCGGTGGCCAGCCGATGAACAAGTCAGCGCTCTATCCTTCCCAGACAAGTCTGGTACCAATTCACCGACCCCGGAGGGATGGAAGGCTTGGTTGGCCTGGGCGAGAAATCCGAACCAGGAACCTGGTATCGGGTGCACGCGACAGTCGCGCCTCCTCCGACTGCGCTACACGCGCCCAGTTCGTGGATATAGGTATTAAATAGAATAGGAAATTATAATACAACAATACATTCATTGCATATACTATTGTGCTATTATAATTTCCTCTCGGTTACATCATGTTCCTTTCTGTTCTTTTAGCATTCTATTTTAGCTAAATGTAGGTCTGTATTGTGTTGGATAGTTTGTCTGGTGATTGTTACGGCAACAGTGTTCAAGCATGGAATTCCATGTAATAAATACAATACAATTTGGCTATACAATGACTTGCGGTGGTCAGCGCCTTATCCTTCCCAGACAAGTCTGGTAGCAATTCACAGACCCTTGAGAGCTGAAAGACTTGGTGTGCCTGGGCGGGAAATCCGAACTAGGAACCCGGTATCGGGCCCACGCGACAGCCGACATCTCCTCCGACTGCGCTACAAGCGCCCATTGCAAACAAAATACATACCAGTAGCAATTTTTATCTTAATGCGCTTCTATAAAGTCATATTTATTTTTCAAAAACAAGTCCACAATGCTTGGCATGCTTCAAGGTACGTTTCAGGCTTTCGGTGCATTTGTGATGCTCGAGGAAGGACATACGGTCTTATTCGCAACTGCATAAAGATACACTGAAAATAACCATTTTCATGCAGTATTCTGGTCTTGTTTTGCTACAAATTTGTTTAACATTTTTAGGCAACATTGTCATTTCTTCGGGCTGAACAGTTTTTATAAAGCACCATGCGAAGAAGCCGATGGTTAGTTTGATCTGGTCTGCTTGGCTAAAACGGCTTAATAGAAAGTCCCATGATCAGGCTTTTGCAACGTCTAGGGAGTTACCATTTCAAGTAAAAACGTGATATCAATAGGAAGCTAGCGGAGAGAATTAGTTTTCCTAAGAGTAACGGTAGGGAAGGGCTTGTTTAGCATGAATGACCGATCTGATGTCACTTTTTATGGCATGACGAACCACATTTGAAAATAGGTAAATGTGGCTAGAGGACTTACGGTAGGCTATCTGGTCCCCAACATTTGTCTAAAACTGCTGATTCTGTCTAGAACTGCTGGTTGCTTGAAATACTGATTCACAAATCTGATCCCGGATTGATTGTTAGGTTGGGTCAGCACACCGTTCTGATCGGAACTTATGACACACTCTTAAAATTCCCTCAGCTTCGCATCAGGGAAAGTATGCTGATGTACGATGTTTGCTAAATTTAGCGCTCGTTTTGAATGTGAGAGAGATCCTTTATATACAGGGTGCCTCAAAAAATGTATACACTGCTTGAAAGGTGATAGCTTTGCTCACAGGCATATACGAAAGCATATGAAGGCAGAAATTTTCTGGCAAATGAGCGGTATGGATTGCGCCTTGCATCGTCGGAAACCTTGCATTTTACACTCGATTGAGTGTATTGTTTGAATATCTGTTACAATTTCTTCACAAAGTGGCCGTTTTGATTGACTTGGGCCTCTTTTAACTTCTGAAACTTAGAAGCATGCCGTGGCTTGCGAAAAGTGCAGGATACCCTAAAAATGGGTACTATTTGAAAGGTTGTAAAATTGCTGCTAGTGAAGCTTTTGAACATTTTTGAGACTCATATGAAGGCACATAGTAACGAGATTTCTGTGGCGTGTGAATAATCAAGATTGTGAAACAACTCCAGCTGAAACCTCGCATTTCCGACTCGACTGATTGTGCATGGGTGGAATGCTTGTTGCAATCTTGTTACTATTAATACTTGGCAACACTAATCTGTTCTCTGCCTCTTCTAACGTTTTTTGTTGCTCAACAGCTGCAGTTATGCCGTTTTACTTCTTCTCAGCTTGAATCTTGCTTCATCAGTCCACGGAATCCGCCTTGGAAAATGGGACTGCTGCTCTCACTTAAATTGTGCAATCACTCGCATGTCAGGTGCCTACAACGTGATTTCAAGCTCTAAACGTTACAAGAAGGACAGCAGAGGTTAAGCTGGCAAAGTAGTAACAAGATTGCAGCAAGCATTCAGATCCTGCACAATAAATCGAGTCTAAAATGCAAGGCTTCAGGCGGAGGCATGGCGCAATCTTGACTATCTACACGCCACAGGAATGCCGTTACCCTGTGCTTGAGTCTCAAAGATTTTTAAAAGCTTCACTAGGAGCAATGTTACAATTATTTACAATTATTTATTTTTGTTAGAATGTCTTCAGTGCTTTCACTGTGAGCCAAGTTATCACCTTTTAAACAGTGCATACATTTTTTGAGACACCCTCTATTTTTGCTCATTCAGCCAATTAAGTGGTGTTATGTTTATTTTCAAGGTAAGAAGAGACGCCATGCTTCACAAAGTCCCACGCTTTAGTTGAGTGATAGGAAGAATTCCGTTTGCAAAACAAAAGCTTGAGAGTTTTGCTTTGAGTTATGCACAATAAGGAGATGCTGAACAAGTGCATGGCTAGGCTTTTTCCGAAAACGTGTTCGAAAATTGATGTTTTTTTAATCCTCAAAACAAACCGGAATAAAATGAAAACCTTATGCCTTTTTCTTCAGAAAATGATCGAGGGATCGATTAAGGAGTGAAAATTTTGGTATTTATAAAGCAGAGGGCCCGAGCCCAGACAAACTTCCACGCCTCTGTTAAATTTGGCCACATCCTGGAGTTTCTTCCCTTGCTCAATCTGTGTTCTCTTTGGCGTCACCGGAGGAGAACACAGAACCCAAACAAGAGCCTTCTTCTTTTTCGCGCACGGCTTCTGCTTCATAATATCAAATTTTATAGCATCTTCAACAGTGTTCTGGGTGAGGAGAATTGGTATTAGACTTGTGTTACCTATCAAATAGGCTAAAAAGGATGTGAGGTTCCAATTCTTCGTTGATAGAGCAGGCAATGAGTTTGGCAAGATAACGTTAGCCATTGCTACGGGAAAGCTCAGCAGTTTCAAAAGGAAATTTGACAGGAGATTCATGTCTCTGTCATCTTATTCTTGCCAACTCCTCAAATTGCTGCTCCTATACTCGAGAGAGTGCCGGCTTAAGCTGGTGCAATTCATTTTGATTCGAAAAATGTAGCTTGACGTCTAAAAGCTTGACGTCGCGGACGAAACATGAGGCCATAACATTTCGTAGCAGCTCTTCGAGTAGTATCTTTGAATAGAAAGAAGCAAACCAGAGCTATCACCACGACTCTAAACCCACTGAATGCTCGTGTGTCTTTGTACTGCAAGAAGAATGGCGAGCACTTCACCGACGGCTTGTCGAAGCTAACCACCAGGCTGAAAACGTGGAACTAGAGTAGGATCGACACCAGCTCCCTAGAAAGCAAAATCAGCTCCGTTACCTATCCGTGAGGTCGCCGGGCTCTCCGTCGATCCGTTTCCGGGCCACTCTGAACATCTGAAATCCCAGGGATTCTCGAGTGTTGCACTCCACATGAGTGTACAAAGGTTTCACCAAGGTGATGAAGTCCTGCTCGTCCTGAGATAGTGAGGCGACGGTGCTGCGAAATTTCGTCAGCGCATTATAGAGAGGGAAGTCGTACTGGAGCAGATCGTCCTGCAATTCAAAATAGCAGGATAGGCAAGCCGTACATTTGGTGACAACATAACACATATTAGGGGTGGAACGGGGCGGGGGGGGGGAGGGTAACTGCGTAACGTACCAGGAAGAGCTTTTGTAACGCAAACAGGTTCTACGATCCGTACGGATATAGACAATTTCTCCCTCAAATTTAATATATTTCAAAGCAAAAGCAAGCATTTCTACGCTTTCGAACTGAACGCCTTTCACGTTGATTTATCCGCTGGCTAAAAAGATCAAGAAAGCTTTTCCTAAAAAATAAGATGACACTGATTTGAAGTGTTCCACTCTCTGTCTCCAAGAAAAGTGAAGAATGGATAAAATGTAATGCTCAGGTTCTTCTTCTTTGGGGCGCGCCGCGCAGTCTACTTCTATAAGATGTCGTGAAGGCCTCTTGAATGCGTATACCGACCAGCCGGTGAACACATCGGCGTCTTGTTCTTCCCCTGGTACAAATTTGACGACACCGCAGAGGTGAAGTACCTAGTTGGCTTGGAGAGGTCGAATACGAACCAGGAATCTGGAAAACGCATCTACTAACTACCATCCACGCAGCCATAAATGAAGCTCTTTGTACACTTCTTGTGCTAGGTCGTTGCATATAAAATGGCAGACTTCACTACCTCAATTTCCGGTCAATTTTTCGTGGCTGCGAATGTTTCCTTTTGAGCACTGTACACAGTTTCTGAAAGCACAGAATCTCTGCTTTCCTATCATTTATGG
The DNA here is from genome assembly GCA_947396885.1 of Heligmosomoides polygyrus polygyrus. Taxonomy (NCBI): domain Eukaryota; kingdom Metazoa; phylum Nematoda; class Chromadorea; order Rhabditida; family Heligmosomidae; genus Heligmosomoides; species Heligmosomoides polygyrus. Next base: position 98,821,382 of record OX377202.1, on the reverse strand, counting down.
CTTTTGCGACGTGGTTGCGTCTTGCCGAGTTTTTGATGTCGTTTCTAAGGTCTGAATCAAGGTGATATTTGGGTGCTCTACTTATATGAATGGACGAGTGGGCACAACACCGTGGCCGCATTCCGTGACATCAGCGCTGCACTTGGGGAGGATTTCGCTAAGGATCGCACAGTTCGCAACTGGCTCGAAAGAGATCGATCTGGAGATGAAAGTCTTGAACGTGAAGACCGAGGTAGACCGCCACCACTTCTTAACGACGACCAACTCAAAGCCATGTTGGAAGCGGATCTGCGTGAAGCTGTGATAGAGCTGGCACAGCTTTTCGGCGTTAACAACAGTACTATCAGTCGCCATTTGAATGCGATCGGAAAAGGAAAGAAATTATTGGATAAATGGATCCCGCACGAACGGACCGCCGGGCAGATGCTGAAGCATCACGACAGGTGTGCTTCGTTAAGGCTGCGCCACCTAAGGGAGCCATTTCTGGACAGGATCGTGACATGCGCAGAAGGATAAATTCCTTATGACAATCGTCGTCGCTCTGCACAATGGCCGGACAAGAACGATAGTCCCATGGAGATGCCGAAACCAGGTCTTCATCCAAAGAAGACCCGGTGACCGTATCGTGGGCAATGGATAGTATGGTCCATTACAAGTTCTTGAAGTCTGGAGAGGCCGACACAGCGGAGAAGTTTGAAGTGATGCACCAGAAGTTGACTGAAAAACAGCCGGCTCTGGTCAATCCAAGAGGCTCAAACCTACTGCATGACAACACGCGTTCGCACTTTTCAAAAACTGTTCTTCAAAAACTGGATGTATTGGAAATACGAAGCTCTGCTAACATCCAGCATATTCATCTGTCCCCTACCGTTTATCATTTTTTCAAATATTTAGATCGTCATCTTAATTATAAAAAATTCAGCAACCAAGACGATGTCGAAAACGACCTCTTATGTTTTGTTAAATCTCGTAGTTCTGACTTTTACATACGCTATGATATTATCGCGTTGGGAGAGCTGTACTAATTGTAATAGTGCTTATTTCGATCGATAAAATTGCTTCCAAGCAAAGTTATGATCTGCCAAAGTTTTCAGTCAAAATCGGCCATTTCGTAGGCAATGACTTAATAGTAGTATAAAAGGTGAAAACACTGTTTGAAAGTTTAGTTTGCATGTATTCTTACCCTTAAAAACAGTGGTTTCAAACTTACTCTTAAGTGAACGAGTGTGAATTTTGATTGTGCTATAAGAAGAACCGTGATTAAATATAAATATACTGTTAGCACCAACCTTATTTTTGTATATTGATTTTTTGTATCTCTTTTTTATATTTTTTGATTTTAATTTTAAGATTTAGACCCTAAATAATTATTGGTGCACCACTGAACAGCAATCAAGTCAGAAGACAGAGGTTGAAGGCCAGAGTTGCGATGTCGAAGGTAGGCTTAAACATCCTCACGTATCGACTTCTAATGCAGCTCAACCTACGTATCGGCGAAGGTGAAACCGTCATTATCATGCCCATGTCTCGTTTTAGACACCTTGATGCTCCTAAAAACCCTTTGAAGATGGCGCGTTTTTGTAATTCTCCGGAAATTCTCATTGTGTTTTCGATAGTTTCTTACTCGTGCAACAATTTTCTAACCGACGCCTGAAATAAATAAATAAAATATAAAAAATAAAAAATAATGAAAAATAATAATAGAAAATAAAATAATATAATATAATAAACTCGTCTAACACGTTGTGATTTTAATTGGATCAGTACCAAAATTCTGTCTGCGTGACCTTACACACTAGCCAACGTTAAACAAAAACACTTTCAGAAAAGGGGGAATGTCAGGAGGTAGGCCCGCCCCTGCTATGGCCTTTGTCATACCATCGCTCACCCCGAGCGACGCCTAATGATATGCTCCCATGTCGATCGGGCGGCGCGATGGAATCGATATGGGTGCATATCATTAGGCGTCGCTCGGGGTGAGCGATGGTATGACAAAGACCTATGGAACGTACGATCTTCCTCTCATCCCCCTTGCTCACCCACGCTTAACCCGCAGGCTTCACCAAGAGTCTAACGGCCGCCTTACGAAACCTTTGACACAAAAAGCAAACGTTTCCGGACCGCAGAACAGCGGCTGTACCTCTTTTCGCCACGCCCCCCAGCAGGGGCGGGTGTACATCCTGTCGCGCTGCCTTCAGAAAAGCGTGCGTATCTCCACTGCGCTGCCTCAACATTAGTAATGACATTTACACTAACAATCAGGCAGAAACTGTGATGTGCTTAAAATGTGCATGGCCGGATCTCTTCTTGTAGTACCCTCAAAAGCTGTTGTTTCTCTCTACTTAGAAATAGACTTAAAAGTTTAACTTCTTTTCCTTTGAAAACAAAAACATATGAACGAATGAAAATTTCGAAAACGGTGTTTTTAGGCAGGTAAATTGTGACTTCCCGAGAAATTCGTAACGATTTTTCTTAAACCAAGAATTTATTTTGATTTTTTAGAGAGTGTCTATTTCAATCTAGAAGACAATTTGCGTTTCATGTCCTGTATGTGTAACAGTCAGCAGCATACGCGACATATCGTCTCCTGTTCCCAGTGGTGCCTTCGCAACGGACGTCAAGAAGATGCTCAATCGAGAAGCTCTTCTTCTACAGTACCGCTCCGGCCGATCAGAGAGAGAGGCCCATCGCTTTCTATAGGAGACAATGAAGGAGCAAGCCCCCTCTCGGGCGATGTGCTTCAATTGAGGCCCCAAGTTCGACAACGGTGACGAATCGCTCGAGGATTCGCGATGCACAGGTCAACCACATACGCAGAACTGACAGCTCGTACTCGCCACCTGCGGTGCTCGACCTGATCTTTCTGTGCGCGAACTTTCAGACCTCACAAATACTCCTGCGTCCATAGTACAAGATGTTCTTTTGTCTTCTTGCAAAGTCGCGAAGTTGCCTCGAGTCGTACCACATGCTCTGACGTCTCCGGACAAACGGAAGCGTGTCCTTATCTGCATTTCTCTCCTCAACCGTCGCCGTATATTTTCTTGGATCTACTGGATCGTCACGAAGGGTGAAAAGTATTGCGTCTACGACAATTTGGTGCGTCGCAAGCACTGGGTGGACTTCGATGAGTTGCCTCAACCACACATGAAACGTCCTGATCACGACAAAAAGGAGTTGCTTTCCTTCTGGTGTGACATCAATGGCCCAGTATTCTGGGAATTGGTACCTACCAGTTCCATGGTAGACTCGAAAGTGTTCTGCGCTCAGCTGGAGAAAATGAGCGAATTCCTATGTAATCGCAATCCCAGAAGAGGAGAAATTCTTCTTCTCATGGATAACGCCAGTCCTCACACAGCAAAGAATACGCAAAATAAATTGGAGGAACTCGGGATTGAACTGGTACCCTATCTGCCGTACTCATCTGATCTGACACCCAGTGACTACCACGTTTTCCGGTTGCTGTAGTCTTTCTTAGCTGGAAAAAAGTTTGCAAATCAGGAGGAAGTCAAAAGCGGTGTCAACAATTTCTTTCTGTCCAGGTCTCCGGAGTTCTTCGCTCGTGGTATTCACTCTCTAAGGATGGCAATATATGGTAGATCATAATGGTGAATATTTTGTTGAATGATAGTGGTTTTCAATAAATTTATTAACAATAATTGTTTTCCGACATTAGTCTAAAAACCTTCCAGACAACCTAATAATTTCAGGACGATTGTGCTTTTTTTTGGTTTTCAAGTGTGGCCAAGTTTTTTTGGAAAGTGTCTCCAGATTGTTTCAAAATATCGGTGAAGAGTGTGGAAATGGAATACGTTTGACTTGAATAGGACGAGAGCGTGTTGAGAGAAAAGTGATGTTGAAGTTGCTATAGACGAGTGGTTTGTTCAGCGTAGCCAAGATTGGTAGAAATAAATTGTACCAATTTTGGCTGAGCTGAACAAACTACTCTATAGCAACATCAAAGATGCCAATGTTTATCGAGAGTCGAAATGGACTGTTATTGAATTTCGAATCCGAACGTTTCTGCCAGGATTAATATTTGAAGACCCTATGTGAAATAAAGGTAGATTTCTGATGTAGGTATGAAGTTCAAATTGAGTTCGCAGACAGCTTTTAAGGACAAGTAGGGTTTGCGATAGTTTGCAGAACATACAGGCTTATGTTACAGGCATTTATCAACGGAGCGCGTAATTTTGTCATGAAAGTAAGGTTGTCCTATTTACCGAGCATTTTACCTGAGAATGGGCGCGTGTAGCGCAGTCGGAGGAGGCGCGACTGTCGCGTGCACCCGATACCAGGTTCCTGGTTCGGATTTCCCGCCCAGGCCAACCAAGCCTTCCATCCCTCCGGGGTCGGTGAATTGGTACCAGACTTGTCTGGGAAGGATAGAGCGCTGACTTGTTCATCGGCTGGCCACCGCAAGTCATTGTATGGAAAAATACGCATTCAAATCGCCTCCACGACATCCTGTAGAAGTAGAATGCGCTGGCGCATCCCAGAAGGGATTGAGTAACGCCGTCCTTTATCCTTTATCCTTATCCTTTACCTGAGAAAATCCGAAATGGTGTTAGACAGCTTCCTCTCTCCTGTTTTACCAAGCTCTCCCCGCTTACCTTTAAATAAACTTAGTGGTGGAGCGTGCCTCAGGACTTTAAAGCGTGGTACAGGCTTCCAATGTCATCTTCAAATCGAAGAACTTTTCCTACCGCTTTGAGGTCCTTCGTCACCATATCGGCGTCAATGGCCATGTGTCGTCGAAGATCCGTCTCCGTAAGTCCACTGATGACTGCCACCATCGCGAAGATGTCGACTGAAATCACAAAGAGATGTCTTTCGGCTTCTGGTCTAGAGCTACTGCACTAGAAACCACTTACATGCCGATGCATAGTGCAGGACGGTGAGGAGCAGCGCAGTTTTCAAGAGGCGACCCATGGATAGCAGTTGCCGATAGCAGTTGCCGACCTGTTCGAAGATGTTGAGCTCCGCCTGCTCCTGCTTTTATGCTGCTCACCATGCTCATGTGAAAACATAAGGCGCTAATTAAAGCGTCTGTGATTGTATGACTCGACGTGATTATTTTCTAGGAGCGCATCAATTAACCCTTTGCGAATCTTTAGTCAGAATTTCACGGCTCAGGCTTTCAAAGAAATTGCATTCCAACGATTTTTGGGAGTAATTGAACAGCTTCGGCAATATGACGTTCTTGCTGACCGCCATTTCAAATAACAAACGTTTCGACTTCCTCTTGAGAAATCGCTGTACATAAACGCTGAAGCACAATTGAAGCCGTCAAACCTGAATCGCCCACTCGATTGGTTCCGTCGGTCTTTTATGCATATGTTGCAAACGGTGACATTATACAGGGTAACCCATATACAGGGTGACCCATATGCAACGGAAATTTAGCCAAATAAAAAAGGCTAGAACTATGTGCAGTTTAAAACACCCTAACTTACACAGTGTGATGTGAACATTGACATGACGTTATAAAGGGTGGTCAATAAATAAATGATAAAGGATGGTATTGTACATACTTCTACGGGATGTCTTGGAAGCGATTTGAACGCGTATTTGAACTATGGAATGAGCTGCTGTCCCCAACCGATATACAAGCCAGTGTTCTATCCTTCCCAGACAAGTCTGGTACCAATTCACCGATCACGGAGGGAGGGAAGGCTTGGTTGGCCTGAGCGGGAACTCCGAATCAAGCATCTCGTATCCATTGGTGCCACTATGGTTGTGCTCGAATGAATATTTGAACATTTGAATTCGAATAATTCTATTCGAAATCGAATATGCGTATTCGAACGTTCGAGAAAATTTTCGATGCTCGAAAAAAAAAAGATTTTCGAATGTACTCGAATTCGAATGCTCGAAACACTCGCGTTCGAATGCTCAAATTCAATTGCTAGAAACATTCGCATTCGAACGTTCGAATGCTATGAAATCCCCGATCAGACATATCTATTATCTTTCTTGCTTTAAGCATCCGCTCGCGGACAATGACGTCATCGAAAATCGATATTTTCGAAATTGGCCAAATTTTCTCGTCCAAAATCATCTAGGGGTTATTGGGGGCGCTAATTACGAATCCGACGTCCGTCTTTAAAAATTCCGCCGACTTCAGTAGGTTTTGGATTTTCTTCTGGATAATTGAGGGTGGTCGGGTCAGGATCATCGATTTTGCTCAAACTTCGTATAGGGGCGGGGACTTATTCGGGGTGCCGAACACGATCCTGAAGTTCACTTGGACGATTACGGCAGGAGTCCGCCCATACCGATAATTGAGGGTGATTGGTGATCCTGACCCGACCAATTCAAACGGGAAGTAACCTACTGAAATCGGCGGAATTTTCAAAAACGAGCGTGAGATTCGTAATTAGCGCCTCAAATAACCCCTAGATGATTTTGGACGAGAAAATTTGGCCAATTTCGAAGTTATCGGTTTTCGATGACGTTATCGTCCGCGGAGGCTCGGCAAAGAGCGCCATCGTCCTCGATGCGAATCTGTCAAAAAATCAATGTTTCCAAAATCGGACGAAATTGGTACCATTCGATAGCGCTTTTAATGCTAAATAGAGCGGTGCTATTGCGAGTGTCAAAAGCTCAAATCTGAGCAAGTAAGAGTACAAGAAACTCCAACCGCTATTTTCCGCCTCTGTAAACTGGCTGCTGAGGCTAAGGCAGTTTAGGAAGCTGAGGAGTTCCGAGCACGTCATCGTGAAGTACCTTTAGCACTCTGTTTGCATGCGTATTTCAAGGCCGTTTGCTCGCCGGGTCTTCCCGTAGTGGTCCACCGAACTTGGAAAAAAAATTCGTCACACCCTCACCTGCATTTTCTCACACCTGTAACATTGCCTCTTCCTAAGCTTCGTCGTTTTACTTTGGTGTACGACTAGATCGTTTTACTGCCTACAAAAGTTGTAAGTTGCAGCCGAAACGAGTTGAATTTGAAAGAGTTATTGCGCTCCGAACACGCCCGTGCGTGCAGTTTGCAAGCGGTCGCCCCCTCGATTGAAAGGTTCGATTCTATATGCATTGTTCACGGCGTAGTCCAAAAGCTAGCTGGACAACCTTAGAGCGATTTCTTAGTAGGGCGTCTGGAAATTTAAGATAGAACTCCCTAAACACTCATTCTACCAGTTGTCGAACCCACTCGGTTGATTGGTTCATCTCTATACGCATTGCACACGGTGCACACTTAAGTCTTGCCGGGACAGTTTAGAGCAATTTCCAAGTAGAACAGCTCACAATTTCTGATAAAATTCTCCAAACAGTTCGAAATAGTCTTGAAGGCTTTACATTTTCCAGTAAGGGAAGATAGACGCGGAGTGAACATACTTTCTTCCTCTCGATTGATATGTTCAATCCCATACACATTTTGCACGGCGCACTCTCAAACCATTACAAGCATGACAAAGCGCTGAGAACGTAGCCATGCTTTTGATACTCCGAAAACACTGAACGTCACATGCACATCCTGGAAAACAAGGTGCTCTAATCGCAAGAGCCTGCTCAAGTCATTTTTTAGGCCACCCACGGCGAAAATGCGATGGCCTAATGAAGATTTATATACGCTTGTGTAGATCTCGAGCAGTATGATCGAATGCTGCCCACAGTTTCTCAAAGAACGTAAAATTAAAGGAGTTATAAACATGCGACGGAAAAATCCGTCGCAAACCGTCTTTTTGACCGCACGACGCGGGCGGTATTGTGTGTCCATTCGTACTTGCTTATGTGCCTCGGTCAGCCTATAAAGGATCCATCTTGTCAAATCTTTTCGATAGCCGAGGTCGTGGAGATGCAGCTCGGTGGTAAAGTGGGGGCGGCCGAGGGCTGCTGCCAGTTTCCCCCTAGTTGCTTCTGGATTAGATTTGATAGCAAGCTGCAATCCACCATCATCGATAGCAGAACGTCGTCCCTGCGCTCTTCGTCTTCAAGGTTCATATCTTCTGAATCAAAGCGAGTGAACCAAAGATGCACTGTGTTGTGGCTTACTGTCCCTTCTCCAAATGCGTCGGTGATATTGGAGACCTTGTGTTTGCGTTGGAGCCTCGACACCATTCGAAGTGGCTAATCATGTTCGACGTGTCACCAAAATGACGTGCGGGCACTTATGTACTCACACGTGAAAGCTTCTGGAACCTTCCACACGACCCTCACTGATCCAGGATCTTCGTTTTTTTTCAGAAAATTCTGAAGTCCTCAAAATTTTGTTCAAGACTTTTCGGCCAGCCTAATATTTTAAAGGTTCTAAAATTGATGCTAGTAGAGCTGTTTGACGTTCATAAGAAAGCACTGGGCAGCGAAAATTCTGAAAATGGTCAAGATTGCGCCACGCACGAGTCTGAATCCTTACATTTCAAATTCGATTGACAGTGGGCCGAATGCTTGTTACAATCGTTACTACTTGGCCACATTAACCTGTGCTGTTAATATTTAGAACCTGACAATCACGTGAAAGACATGTAACATATGAGTTTATTGATTGCATAATTTGCTCGCTTCTCGCTGTCGCTCTAATAACGCTTTCTACATATCTGAGGCCTTAACAAGAATCATGCCCGCCTCTAGGCTTCCTTTCAAGGAGAAATTTATCCTGAAGTGCCAAAAAGTCGAAAACATCGTCGGAGTGCAGAGGCAATTCGGCGACTACTTCTTCAAAGCACCACCTACTTGCTTCATCACGCACAATCAATCGTGTGTGTCAGATATGCAGGGTTTCAGGTGGGGGCATAGCGCGATGTTATTTATTTGCACGCCACAGAAATCTCGTTACCCTGTGCTTTCATTTGGGTCCCAAACAGCTCCATAAGCTTCCCTAGAAGCAATGTTAGAGCCTTTCAATTAATACCTGCATTTTTAAAGTACCCTATATTTTCGCAAACGATATTGTGTTTTTAAGTTTTAACCTTTAAAAAAGCAAAAATTGATCGAAACGACAACTTTGTGAAAAATACAAGTATTCAAGCAAAACACAATCGATCAGGTTTAAACCACAAAAATTAAGACGAGTGGAGCAATCCATATCGCTCGTACTTCAGAAAATTTCTATTATGCTAAGCTTTCATATGAGTTATATATATATACCAGTCGTTCAGCGGCCTAGCGGCCGCCTCCGACTGGTTGGGGGCTTCGCCCCCAAACCCCGAGAAGAGAACATTCCGACCATCTTCTTTTCCCAACTTTTAGACCTTCATACCTCAAAAACAAACTTCAGATTCGTGTTCAGCGACCTCGATTACCCCCAGGGCCGAAGTTTAGCGCCGCTTGAACGCCATCCTCAAAAAATCGATAATATCGATCCACATCGATTGGTCGACTTCAAATTCGAGTTCAGCGACCTCGATTACCCCCACGGCCAAAGTTTCGCGCCACTTGAGCGCCATCCTCAAAAAATCGATAATATCGATCCACATCGATTGGTCGACTTCAAATTCGAGTTCAGCGACCTCGATTACCCCCACGGCCAAAGTTTCGCGCCACTTGAGCGCCATCCTCAAAAAATCGATAATATCGATCGATATCGATTGGTCGACTTCAAATTCGAGTTCAGCGACCTCGATTACCCCCAGGGCCAAAGTTTCGCGTCACTTGAACGCCATCCTCAGAAATTATTGGATAAATGGATCCCGCACGAACGGACCGCCGGGCAGATGCTGAAGCATCACGACAGGTGTGCTTCGTTAAGGCTGCGCCACCTAAGGGAGCCATTTCTGGACAGGATCGTGACATGCGCAGAAGGATAAATTCCTTATGACAATCGTCGTCGCTCTGCACAATGGCCGGACAAGAACGATAGTCCCATGGAGATGCCGAAACCAGGTCTTCATCCAAAGAAGACCCGGTGACCGTATCGTGGGCAATGGATAGTATGGTCCATTACAAGTTCTTGAAGTCTGGAGAGGCCGACACAGCGGAGAAGTTTGAAGTGATGCACCAGAAGTTGACTGAAAAACAGCCGGCTCTGGTCAATCCAAGAGGCTCAAACCTACTGCATGACAACACGCGTTCGCACTTTTCAAAAACTGTTCTTCAAAAACTGGATGTATTGGAAATACGAAGCTCTGCTAACATCCAGCATATTCATCTGTCCCCTACCGTTTATCATTTTTTCAAATATTTAGATCGTCATCTTAATTATAAAAAATTCAGCAACCAAGACGATGTCGAAAACGACCTCTTATGTTTTGTTAAATCTCGTAGTTCTGACTTTTACATACGCTATGATATTATCGCGTTGGGAGAGCTGTACTAATTGTAATAGTGCTTATTTCGATCGATAAAATTGCTTCCAAGCAAAGTTATGATCTGCCAAAGTTTTCAGTCAAAATCGGCCATTTCGTAGGCAATGACTTAATAGTAGTATAAAAGGTGAAAACACTGTTTGAAAGTTTAGTTTGCATGTATTCTTACCCTTAAAAACAGTGGTTTCAAACTTACTCTTAAGTGAACGAGTGTGAATTTTGATTGTGCTATAAGAAGAACCGTGATTAAATATAAATATACTGTTAGCACCAACCTTATTTTTGTATATTGATTTTTTGTATCTCTTTTTTATATTTTTTGATTTTAATTTTAAGATTTAGACCCTAAATAATTATTGGTGCACCACTGAACAGCAATCAAGTCAGAAGACAGAGGTTGAAGGCCAGAGTTGCGATGTCGAAGGTAGGCTTAAACATCCTCACGTATCGACTTCTAATGCAGCTCAACCTACGTATCGGCGAAGGTGAAACCGTCATTATCATGCCCATGTCTCGTTTTAGACACCTTGATGCTCCTAAAAACCCTTTGAAGATGGCGCGTTTTTGTAATTCTCCGGAAATTCTCATTGTGTTTTCGATAGTTTCTTACTCGTGCAACAATTTTCTAACCGACGCCTGAAATAAATAAATAAAATATAAAAAATAAAAAATAATGAAAAATAATAATAGAAAATAAAATAATATAATATAATAAACTCGTCTAACACGTTGTGATTTTAATTGGATCAGTACCAAAATTCTGTCTGCGTGACCTTACACACTAGCCAACGTTAAACAAAAACACTTTCAGAAAAGGGGGAATGTCAGGAGGTAGGCCCGCCCCTGCTATGGCCTTTGTCATACCATCGCTCACCCCGAGCGACGCCTAATGATATGCTCCCATGTCGATCGGGCGGCGCGATGGAATCGATATGGGTGCATATCATTAGGCGTCGCTCGGGGTGAGCGATGGTATGACAAAGACCTATGGAACGTACGATCTTCCTCTCATCCCCCTTGCTCACCCACGCTTAACCCGCAGGCTTCACCAAGAGTCTAACGGCCGCCTTACGAAACCTTTGACACAAAAAGCAAACGTTTCCGGACCGCAGAACAGCGGCTGTACCTCTTTTCGCCACGCCCCCCAGCAGGGGCGGGTGTACATCCTGTCGCGCTGCCTTCAGAAAAGCGTGCGTATCTCCACTGCGCTGCCTCAACATTAGTAATGACATTTACACTAACAATCAGGCAGAAACTGTGATGTGCTTAAAATGTGCATGGCCGGATCTCTTCTTGTAGTACCCTCAAAAGCTGTTGTTTCTCTCTACTTAGAAATAGACTTAAAAGTTTAACTTCTTTTCCTTTGAAAACAAAAACATATGAACGAATGAAAATTTCGAAAACGGTGTTTTTAGGCAGGTAAATTGTGACTTCCCGAGAAATTCGTAACGATTTTTCTTAAACCAAGAATTTATTTTGATTTTTTAGAGAGTGTCTATTTCAATCTAGAAGACAATTTGCGTTTCATGTCCTGTATGTGTAACAGTCAGCAGCATACGCGACATATCGTCTCCTGTTCCCAGTGGTGCCTTCGCAACGGACGTCAAGAAGATGCTCAATCGAGAAGCTCTTCTTCTACAGTACCGCTCCGGCCGATCAGAGAGAGAGGCCCATCGCTTTCTATAGGAGACAATGAAGGAGCAAGCCCCCTCTCGGGCGATGTGCTTCAATTGAGGCCCCAAGTTCGACAACGGTGACGAATCGCTCGAGGATTCGCGATGCACAGGTCAACCACATACGCAGAACTGACAGCTCGTACTCGCCACCTGCGGTGCTCGACCTGATCTTTCTGTGCGCGAACTTTCAGACCTCACAAATACTCCTGCGTCCATAGTACAAGATGTTCTTTTGTCTTCTTGCAAAGTCGCGAAGTTGCCTCGAGTCGTACCACATGCTCTGACGTCTCCGGACAAACGGAAGCGTGTCCTTATCTGCATTTCTCTCCTCAACCGTCGCCGTATATTTTCTTGGATCTACTGGATCGTCACGAAGGGTGAAAAGTATTGCGTCTACGACAATTTGGTGCGTCGCAAGCACTGGGTGGACTTCGATGAGTTGCCTCAACCACACATGAAACGTCCTGATCACGACAAAAAGGAGTTGCTTTCCTTCTGGTGTGACATCAATGGCCCAGTATTCTGGGAATTGGTACCTACCAGTTCCATGGTAGACTCGAAAGTGTTCTGCGCTCAGCTGGAGAAAATGAGCGAATTCCTATGTAATCGCAATCCCAGAAGAGGAGAAATTCTTCTTCTCATGGATAACGCCAGTCCTCACACAGCAAAGAATACGCAAAATAAATTGGAGGAACTCGGGATTGAACTGGTACCCTATCTGCCGTACTCATCTGATCTGACACCCAGTGACTACCACGTTTTCCGGTTGCTGTAGTCTTTCTTAGCTGGAAAAAAGTTTGCAAATCAGGAGGAAGTCAAAAGCGGTGTCAACAATTTCTTTCTGTCCAGGTCTCCGGAGTTCTTCGCTCGTGGTATTCACTCTCTAAGGATGGCAATATATGGTAGATCATAATGGTGAATATTTTGTTGAATGATAGTGGTTTTCAATAAATTTATTAACAATAATTGTTTTCCGACATTAGTCTAAAAACCTTCCAGACAACCTAATAATTTCAGGACGATTGTGCTTTTTTTTGGTTTTCAAGTGTGGCCAAGTTTTTTTGGAAAGTGTCTCCAGATTGTTTCAAAATATCGGTGAAGAGTGTGGAAATGGAATACGTTTGACTTGAATAGGACGAGAGCGTGTTGAGAGAAAAGTGATGTTGAAGTTGCTATAGACGAGTGGTTTGTTCAGCGTAGCCAAGATTGGTAGAAATAAATTGTACCAATTTTGGCTGAGCTGAACAAACTACTCTATAGCAACATCAAAGATGCCAATGTTTATCGAGAGTCGAAATGGACTGTTATTGAATTTCGAATCCGAACGTTTCTGCCAGGATTAATATTTGAAGACCCTATGTGAAATAAAGGTAGATTTCTGATGTAGGTATGAAGTTCAAATTGAGTTCGCAGACAGCTTTTAAGGACAAGTAGGGTTTGCGATAGTTTGCAGAACATACAGGCTTATGTTACAGGCATTTATCAACGGAGCGCGTAATTTTGTCATGAAAGTAAGGTTGTCCTATTTACCGAGCATTTTACCTGAGAATGGGCGCGTGTAGCGCAGTCGGAGGAGGCGCGACTGTCGCGTGCACCCGATACCAGGTTCCTGGTTCGGATTTCCCGCCCAGGCCAACCAAGCCTTCCATCCCTCCGGGGTCGGTGAATTGGTACCAGACTTGTCTGGGAAGGATAGAGCGCTGACTTGTTCATCGGCTGGCCACCGCAAGTCATTGTATGGAAAAATACGCATTCAAATCGCCTCCACGACATCCTGTAGAAGTAGAATGCGCTGGCGCATCCCAGAAGGGATTGAGTAACGCCGTCCTTTATCCTTTATCCTTATCCTTTACCTGAGAAAATCCGAAATGGTGTTAGACAGCTTCCTCTCTCCTGTTTTACCAAGCTCTCCCCGCTTACCTTTAAATAAACTTAGTGGTGGAGCGTGCCTCAGGACTTTAAAGCGTGGTACAGGCTTCCAATGTCATCTTCAAATCGAAGAACTTTTCCTACCGCTTTGAGGTCCTTCGTCACCATATCGGCGTCAATGGCCATGTGTCGTCGAAGATCCGTCTCCGTAAGTCCACTGATGACTGCCACCATCGCGAAGATGTCGACTGAAATCACAAAGAGATGTCTTTCGGCTTCTGGTCTAGAGCTACTGCACTAGAAACCACTTACATGCCGATGCATAGTGCAGGACGGTGAGGAGCAGCGCAGTTTTCAAGAGGCGACCCATGGATAGCAGTTGCCGATAGCAGTTGCCGACCTGTTCGAAGATGTTGAGCTCCGCCTGCTCCTGCTTTTATGCTGCTCACCATGCTCATGTGAAAACATAAGGCGCTAATTAAAGCGTCTGTGATTGTATGACTCGACGTGATTATTTTCTAGGAGCGCATCAATTAACCCTTTGCGAATCTTTAGTCAGAATTTCACGGCTCAGGCTTTCAAAGAAATTGCATTCCAACGATTTTTGGGAGTAATTGAACAGCTTCGGCAATATGACGTTCTTGCTGACCGCCATTTCAAATAACAAACGTTTCGACTTCCTCTTGAGAAATCGCTGTACATAAACGCTGAAGCACAATTGAAGCCGTCAAACCTGAATCGCCCACTCGATTGGTTCCGTCGGTCTTTTATGCATATGTTGCAAACGGTGACATTATACAGGGTAACCCATATACAGGGTGACCCATATGCAACGGAAATTTAGCCAAATAAAAAAGGCTAGAACTATGTGCAGTTTAAAACACCCTAACTTACACAGTGTGATGTGAACATTGACATGACGTTATAAAGGGTGGTCAATAAATAAATGATAAAGGATGGTATTGTACATACTTCTACGGGATGTCTTGGAAGCGATTTGAACGCGTATTTGAACTATGGAATGAGCTGCTGTCCCCAACCGATATACAAGCCAGTGTTCTATCCTTCCCAGACAAGTCTGGTACCAATTCACCGATCACGGAGGGAGGGAAGGCTTGGTTGGCCTGAGCGGGAACTCCGAATCAAGCATCTCGTATCCATTGGTGCCACTATGGTTGTGCTCGAATGAATATTTGAACATTTGAATTCGAATAATTCTATTCGAAATCGAATATGCGTATTCGAACGTTCGAGAAAATTTTCGATGCTCGAAAAAAAAAAGATTTTCGAATGTACTCGAATTCGAATGCTCGAAACACTCGCGTTCGAATGCTCAAATTCAATTGCTAGAAACATTCGCATTCGAACGTTCGAATGCTATGAAATCCCCGATCAGACATATCTATTATCTTTCTTGCTTTAAGCATCCGCTCGCGGACAATGACGTCATCGAAAATCGATATTTTCGAAATTGGCCAAATTTTCTCGTCCAAAATCATCTAGGGGTTATTGGGGGCGCTAATTACGAATCCGACGTCCGTCTTTAAAAATTCCGCCGACTTCAGTAGGTTTTGGATTTTCTTCTGGATAATTGAGGGTGGTCGGGTCAGGATCATCGATTTTGCTCAAACTTCGTATAGGGGCGGGGACTTATTCGGGGTGCCGAACACGATCCTGAAGTTCACTTGGACGATTACGGCAGGAGTCCGCCCATACCGATAATTGAGGGTGATTGGTGATCCTGACCCGACCAATTCAAACGGGAAGTAACCTACTGAAATCGGCGGAATTTTCAAAAACGAGCGTGAGATTCGTAATTAGCGCCTCAAATAACCCCTAGATGATTTTGGACGAGAAAATTTGGCCAATTTCGAAGTTATCGGTTTTCGATGACGTTATCGTCCGCGGAGGCTCGGCAAAGAGCGCCATCGTCCTCGATGCGAATCTGTCAAAAAATCAATGTTTCCAAAATCGGACGAAATTGGTACCATTCGATAGCGCTTTTAATGCTAAATAGAGCGGTGCTATTGCGAGTGTCAAAAGCTCAAATCTGAGCAAGTAAGAGTACAAGAAACTCCAACCGCTATTTTCCGCCTCTGTAAACTGGCTGCTGAGGCTAAGGCAGTTTAGGAAGCTGAGGAGTTCCGAGCACGTCATCGTGAAGTACCTTTAGCACTCTGTTTGCATGCGTATTTCAAGGCCGTTTGCTCGCCGGGTCTTCCCGTAGTGGTCCACCGAACTTGGAAAAAAAATTCGTCACACCCTCACCTGCATTTTCTCACACCTGTAACATTGCCTCTTCCTAAGCTTCGTCGTTTTACTTTGGTGTACGACTAGATCGTTTTACTGCCTACAAAAGTTGTAAGTTGCAGCCGAAACGAGTTGAATTTGAAAGAGTTATTGCGCTCCGAACACGCCCGTGCGTGCAGTTTGCAAGCGGTCGCCCCCTCGATTGAAAGGTTCGATTCTATATGCATTGTTCACGGCGTAGTCCAAAAGCTAGCTGGACAACCTTAGAGCGATTTCTTAGTAGGGCGTCTGGAAATTTAAGATAGAACTCCCTAAACACTCATTCTACCAGTTGTCGAACCCACTCGGTTGATTGGTTCATCTCTATACGCATTGCACACGGTGCACACTTAAGTCTTGCCGGGACAGTTTAGAGCAATTTCCAAGTAGAACAGCTCACAATTTCTGATAAAATTCTCCAAACAGTTCGAAATAGTCTTGAAGGCTTTACATTTTCCAGTAAGGGAAGATAGACGCGGAGTGAACATACTTTCTTCCTCTCGATTGATATGTTCAATCCCATACACATTTTGCACGGCGCACTCTCAAACCATTACAAGCATGACAAAGCGCTGAGAACGTAGCCATGCTTTTGATACTCCGAAAACACTGAACGTCACATGCACATCCTGGAAAACAAGGTGCTCTAATCGCAAGAGCCTGCTCAAGTCATTTTTTAGGCCACCCACGGCGAAAATGCGATGGCCTAATGAAGATTTATATACGCTTGTGTAGATCTCGAGCAGTATGATCGAATGCTGCCCACAGTTTCTCAAAGAACGTAAAATTAAAGGAGTTATAAACATGCGACGGAAAAATCCGTCGCAAACCGTCTTTTTGACCGCACGACGCGGGCGGTATTGTGTGTCCATTCGTACTTGCTTATGTGCCTCGGTCAGCCTATAAAGGATCCATCTTGTCAAATCTTTTCGATAGCCGAGGTCGTGGAGATGCAGCTCGGTGGTAAAGTGGGGGCGGCCGAGGGCTGCTGCCAGTTTCCCCCTAGTTGCTTCTGGATTAGATTTGATAGCAAGCTGCAATCCACCATCATCGATAGCAGAACGTCGTCCCTGCGCTCTTCGTCTTCAAGGTTCATATCTTCTGAATCAAAGCGAGTGAACCAAAGATGCACTGTGTTGTGGCTTACTGTCCCTTCTCCAAATGCGTCGGTGATATTGGAGACCTTGTGTTTGCGTTGGAGCCTCGACACCATTCGAAGTGGCTAATCATGTT
The DNA here is from genome assembly GCA_947396885.1 of Heligmosomoides polygyrus polygyrus. Classification (NCBI taxonomy): domain Eukaryota; kingdom Metazoa; phylum Nematoda; class Chromadorea; order Rhabditida; family Heligmosomidae; genus Heligmosomoides; species Heligmosomoides polygyrus. The sequence continues at coordinate 98,804,071 of OX377202.1, read as the reverse complement.
CGACGTGTCACCAAAATGACGTGCGGGCACTTATGTACTCACACGTGAAAGCTTCTGGAACCTTCCACACGACCCTCACTGATCCAGGATCTTCGTTTTTTTTCAGAAAATTCTGAAGTCCTCAAAATTTTGTTCAAGACTTTTCGGCCAGCCTAATATTTTAAAGGTTCTAAAATTGATGCTAGTAGAGCTGTTTGACGTTCATAAGAAAGCACTGGGCAGCGAAAATTCTGAAAATGGTCAAGATTGCGCCACGCACGAGTCTGAATCCTTACATTTCAAATTCGATTGACAGTGGGCCGAATGCTTGTTACAATCGTTACTACTTGGCCACATTAACCTGTGCTGTTAATATTTAGAACCTGACAATCACGTGAAAGACATGTAACATATGAGTTTATTGATTGCATAATTTGCTCGCTTCTCGCTGTCGCTCTAATAACGCTTTCTACATATCTGAGGCCTTAACAAGAATCATGCCCGCCTCTAGGCTTCCTTTCAAGGAGAAATTTATCCTGAAGTGCCAAAAAGTCGAAAACATCGTCGGAGTGCAGAGGCAATTCGGCGACTACTTCTTCAAAGCACCACCTACTTGCTTCATCACGCACAATCAATCGTGTGTGTCAGATATGCAGGGTTTCAGGTGGGGGCATAGCGCGATGTTATTTATTTGCACGCCACAGAAATCTCGTTACCCTGTGCTTTCATTTGGGTCCCAAACAGCTCCATAAGCTTCCCTAGAAGCAATGTTAGAGCCTTTCAATTAATACCTGCATTTTTAAAGTACCCTATATTTTCGCAAACGATATTGTGTTTTTAAGTTTTAACCTTTAAAAAAGCAAAAATTGATCGAAACGACAACTTTGTGAAAAATACAAGTATTCAAGCAAAACACAATCGATCAGGTTTAAACCACAAAAATTAAGACGAGTGGAGCAATCCATATCGCTCGTACTTCAGAAAATTTCTATTATGCTAAGCTTTCATATGAGTTATATATATATACCAGTCGTTCAGCGGCCTAGCGGCCGCCTCCGACTGGTTGGGGGCTTCGCCCCCAAACCCCGAGAAGAGAACATTCCGACCATCTTCTTTTCCCAACTTTTAGACCTTCATACCTCAAAAACAAACTTCAGATTCGTGTTCAGCGACCTCGATTACCCCCAGGGCCGAAGTTTAGCGCCGCTTGAACGCCATCCTCAAAAAATCGATAATATCGATCCACATCGATTGGTCGACTTCAAATTCGAGTTCAGCGACCTCGATTACCCCCACGGCCAAAGTTTCGCGCCACTTGAGCGCCATCCTCAAAAAATCGATAATATCGATCCACATCGATTGGTCGACTTCAAATTCGAGTTCAGCGACCTCGATTACCCCCACGGCCAAAGTTTCGCGCCACTTGAGCGCCATCCTCAAAAAATCGATAATATCGATCGATATCGATTGGTCGACTTCAAATTCGAGTTCAGCGACCTCGATTACCCCCAGGGCCAAAGTTTCGCGTCACTTGAACGCCATCCTCAGAAATTATTGGATAAATGGATCCCGCACGAACGGACCG